>PNEQ01113332.1:0-48297 GCA_003012365.1 Medauroidea extradentata
TTGAGTCATCTGAGCAATTAGCTGATGTGATGACTAAGGCTTTATCACTTGTGAAGTTCAATTATTGTGCTCAAGGATTAAACTTGTCTAATATTGCTGGATTATAGAATTGGGTAGGGGTATTGGTATATTGTATATATTGGACAATTCTATTGTGCAAGGTTGGCACTCGTTGTCTGTGATGTGTTGTGTAGGTATTGGTTTCTTACATTGCTTATTCTTCGTGTCTGAAAATGCTCGTGCTGAGAGTCAGTGTCTGTTGTGTGTTACTACAAGGAATGTTGCGTGTCATGTACAACTCCAAGGATGCGAATACATATCTGTCAAAGTATACTTTACTTTTTATTTGCTATACCTGCATTGTTAATACTTCAAACCTTGGCAGAGGTAAACCGTTCCAGCAATTACTTTTCAGAAACGTTTGCAAAGCCGAAGTAAGGATGGCTACCGCCTGGAATTAAAACCAGGTCCTCCAGAATACGAGGAGATTGATTCATTTACCACTGCTCCTCATCGTTTGGTTCTCTGACTTTCTCTGTTGCTCCACCGTTTTCTGCTGTTCCTTCGCTCGTTTGCTTCACCTCGCTCTTAGCTTCACCTCGCTCGATTGAACATAGGTCTGTTGCTCCACCTCGTATGGTTGCTCCACCTAGCTCAGTTAGCTCCAACTCGCTCGGTTATTTCACCTGGCTTGGTTGTTTCACCTTGCTCGGTTACTCCACCTCGCTTGGTTGCTTCACCTAGATCAATTAGCTCCAACTCGCTTGTTTGCTTCACCTAGCTCAGTTAGCTCCAACTCGCTTAGATGTTTCACCTAGGTCAGTTAGCTCTGACTCGCTCGGTTATTTCTCCTAGTTTGGTTGCTTCACTTGCTTGGTTGCTACACCTCGCTTAGATGCTTCACTTAGCTCAGTTAGCTCCAACTCGCTTAGCTGCTTAACCTAGTTCAGTTAGCTCCAACACGCTCGGTTATTTCTCCTAGTTTGGTTGCTTCATCTTGTTTGGTTGCTACACCTCGTTTGGTTGCTTCACCTCGTTCAGTTAGCTCCAACTTGGTCGGATGCTTTACTTCGTACATGCTTCACCTCAATTAAAAACTCTACCTTGCTCGGTATCGCCACATCGCGGTGTGGATATTTTCGTAAACCTGTGGATGTAGAAGAAGCACTAATATAATCCGTCCTTCTCCCTCGAGAGTGACGAGAAGCAGCGCGCGTTCGAGCGGAGCCAGACAGCTCGCCTGCAATATTTCTGGATCGCCGCAGATTCACGAGCATAAACACGGGACGACGACGTGGAAATACGACGGCGAGGAGAAGCTCCAGACTCTGGACGAGTATACGGGAGGGGAAGGAAAAAAAAAAAACAGTTAAAAAAATATGAACGTGGTGCCTGGCAGCTAGCTGACGGTGTAAACAGTGTGGCTGTGACGCACTTCTCCAGCACTTACCTCGCCGGTATTATTAGCAGTGGCGAGGTGAACGTGGCGTGTTCGAGATACATGACGGCTGGAGGCATCAGGAATAAAGTCCGCACCAGTTTAAGGCCTCGCTCTGTAGTTTTGTACTGGCTTCGAAAATATTTTTTTAAACACAATTTAATACATATATCCAAAATTCATTTTTACGGTTTTAACACTAATATACCAATGTTCATATCTGAAAATTTCTGTTGTAATACACCAAAAGGATTTATAGACTTTTTTACTCTTGAAATATCACATATTTCGTTGTGAAAATAAGCAAAAATTAAGCAAAATACATTTTTGCTACCAAACGATACATTATTAAAAAAAACTCCCTGGCAACATTGTGTATCGTAGCACTGTACACAGTTTCAAATTTTTTCAAAGCATTTGGTTAAAAAAAATATTCGAATTAATTGCAATTGTTTGAAATAAATGAAAGAGCATGGCCTAAAGGGGCCTCCCTAGTTAGGCTGTGTTAGTGTGTGTGAGGCAGGAGCTGTAAGGTCGTTAACCGACGTATGCAATTCATTATCGCCTCTCCGTGCAAGCTACTCAGCTGGCGTGCAGTGCTGTACTATTATCCTTTATCCTGTGGGACTTTAAGCGGTGACCACATTATTTTATTTATGGGCAGCATAGTTCAAAATCTAACGCTTGTATCTATAGTTGTCTTTTTTTTTTCTGATCCGGTTGTCATTTTTCCACATACCGTTTTGAGGGGTCTTAAAATGAATTTTTTAATAAACGCGTCGAATATTTGAAATTATAGCGACGTAGTTTGATGTGTGTGATCCTTTAGTAGATATTAAATATAATGAGAGTTTAGTAGTTTCGTCGAAAAAAGAATAATTGCAAATCACTGTAACGCATTTCAAGCGCTGGAAGGGGGACCCCTTAAAATGACGAGTCAGAAGTGCGTTAAGAGTGAGTGATAGTACCATCTTAAATTTTTGTATTTTGTGTAATAACTTTTATTCTGGGTAGGCTTTGGAACTTTAGCCTAACTACGGCATAGAATACATATAGACAGCATTTTATACACCATAAATATTTATTTTCCGTTACTGTTACACATCGAATTGTAGTTAGAAAATTCTTATTACTTTCTCAACTGCAATTCGATCTCTAACAACAGTATGGGAAATAAAGATTTATGGTGTCTAAAATGCAACCAATATGTATTCTATCCCGTAGTTAGGTTAAAGTTCCCAAAATTCACCCAGAAGAAATGTTATGTCACAACAAACAAAAACTAAAGATGGTGACTGTCGCTCACTCTTACGTCGTAGCTATACAAGTCGTCTTGAGGGTGTTCTCGTTGCAGAAATGCATAATTATATATTTGTACTACATTGATAGCATAGCGTTCGTTTCATACACGTTACTTGTGACTACTTTTTTAACTTGTACATATATTTTTTAAGCTCTCATAGTTTTTCCATAGCGGCATGTCAAAGTCAAGCTATGCAAGCCACGGGGAAATTGGAATAAGAAAAAGCAAGTGCAACTTTGTGGCATGAAATAATTTACACTGAAATTATATACTATTGGAAATATGTTAAAATATTTAAAATCATGCAGCAAAGCCCTTTGGATTTATTAAATTACCCATAAATTAAGTAAATTTACATGATTTTTTATTTTTTAAAAAAGTTCCAAGGAATTTGAACGTTTAATTACTTGTTTTTAAAGTTTTTAGGATATGGCCCACAATATCCAGTTTTAGTGACAAGATGAGTATTCATGGATATACGCCATTGCTTGCGAATGTTCCCAAGTCGCAGATAAACCCACAAAAACATAAAAATAAAATAAAAAATGCAGCAAAATTGCGAAAAAAAAAAAAAATTCAAAAATACCAGATATGGTCGTTGTAAAATTAAAATTAATTAATATAAATAAAATAATTAATAATTAAATATAATTAAATATAATATATAATAATATATTATATAAAAACATATAAGTTTAATATATAATAAAATATAATAAAAAATAATCAAAATTAATTAAATAAGACCAGATATGGTCACTGTGACAATATTTGGTGTTATTTATTTAATTTTTGGAATTTTGTTGCTTTTTTTGTATTTTTATGTTTTTGTGGGTTTATCTGCAACGTAGCAACATTCGCAAGCAATGGCGTATTTCCATGAATAGGCCTACTCATCTTGTCATACATCCCCGTTGCAAAAATCTTTCAAAGGTCATCTAATTTTAGTGTCATTTAATTCGAGTATGCCACTTGGCTTTTGTTATTTGCATATTCCAGTTAATTGCAAATGTAGAATATGTTATGTCGCTAAGGGAAATCTATAACAGTTAAAAAATATACAAGTGGATAATGTAGTCACAGGATACGTCTATGAAACGAACGCTATGCCGTGCAAATATAAATATTTGAATTTTTGCCACGCGAACACCAGTTAGTGGATGGTTCACAGAATTTTTCATCGTCATACTTTTTATTTTCCTACCATATATTTTTTTCTCATTTTATATATAAATAGTAACTAAATTTTGTTCCTACGTATTTATTTATTTTTTATAATATTTTCCGTAATGGCTTGTAAATGTCAAAAATGTGCATGTTACGGTGTTCAGATAAAACACTAACACCAACTGACATACCAAACAGAAAAAAATAAATCAGAGTGAATAACGATGGTGTAGGCTACAAGGTACTTTGTACAAAACGACACAATAGTATTGTTTTGTATTTTAAAACCACTTTTGAATTTTTTATATTTTCATTTGAAATGTCAGCATCTTTATTTAAATACAAAAACACATTTTTTGTTTTTATTAGGAGTACTTGTAACCTGCAACATCGTTATTCACAGTTAATTTTTTTTTTAAGTTTGGAATGTCAGTTGGATTTAGTGTCGTACTGAAAACCGTAACTTGCAAATTGTGACATTTACGAGTTTATAACCAAAAACAATGAGAGATAAAAAAAATTTATGAGCGCAATTTATAGTTTAAGTAAGACTAATACATGGTACAAATATAAAAATATAAATATGGCGATGAAAATTGCTGTGAACCGTGGCCTTAAGTGTGTTCACGTGGCAAAAATGCATAGTTTTATATTTGTTCGACATAGTATTAGTTTTAAAGACGTTACTTGTGGGTATATTTTCCACTTGTGAAACTTTTTTATCTCTCATAGTCTTCCCATAGCGGCATGTCAAAGTCCAAATTTGCAAGTTACAGGAATATGGTAATAACCAAACCCAAATGACTTACGCAAATGGAACAATTTACACCAAAATTATATATTATGTGGTAATGTGCTAAAATATTTAAAAACACAATGCAATTCCTTCGTATTATTTAAAGAATTTTGAAAATAACGATAAGTTACTTCATTTATGACAAATCTTTCATGCTACATAATCTCTCTCCTTAACTAGCAAAAGTACTTTTAACGTAGTTGTACTATCTGTAAACAAATGCCCAACGTTAAACTTGAAGAATGCCACACCTAGGGTGGTATTTATAGTTCCTACTTGAGCAAGAACTTCTTCAAAACGGTCTTTTTTCTTAAGAAAACGTTTTCCCAACTCCAGTTGCATAGTCGATGTCGAGAGGATAGCTTCATGAATTCGACGAGCTTGGATATGTGCTACTTCCGGCTTGACGAAGTAAATGCTTAAAGTGGCCGAAGACACACGAACATACACGACTACACGCGAGTTGGAAATACCTTTTGTGATTTCTGCTTTGTTTCACTGGCAGTTCCATTACACGTTCGTCGCTTTACATATTTTTTTATTAATTTTTATGATGTCTGGGACACGTTCGCGGCATTACACGCCTCTGGAGACAAAAGTATTTCTGGAAATACTGAAAGAACATAGGGATGTGATAGAAAATAAGTAAAGAGTAACCGATTTAAACATATATATTTTTAGTAATGGTTGCTTCATCATAATGAAGATCAGTTATACTGTATATTTTTTACAATTGTAAATTCTGAAATAATTTTTATCTTTATGTTTGAATTGGTATAACTCATTTGATATTACGGTACTTTAGGTTAGCGACTTTTTGGACTGTTATTGCTGAATGCAAAGATGAATATATTTCTAACCTCGTGTTTGATTGCCAGTTTGGTTAACGGTAGAATATTTCAAAGTATTTTACAAATAAACTAATTGGTAGCTTATTTGTATTGAATAGGAATTTGTGACGTCATACGAGAGCGACTTGACCAAGACGTTGCTTAAGTAACGACTATGAATCCCACCTAATTACATTAACATAAAATCTCAATATCTTTTGTTGCAATTTTTTTCGTAGCTATATTCAACTGCAGTTGCATCACCTACTCAAATAGCCACGTAATCACACTTCGCCATTATTATCAAAAACTACATATATTTGTTTTGTTTCACGTCTTAAGTCATCTCGCGAGCGAACTTGGCCGAGACATTGTTGTTTGCAGACTTAATAAAAACCTCGACGTCTATGCAACACGGCCTTCTCAAACAGCGACTATGCAACAGAAATATCTGCTCTCAGATCACTAGAAAATAAGATTGTCTTCGTCGAGGCCATCTGCTTAAGAAAGCTCTTAAGAAAGGTGTATGACATTGAATAGGAATTAGTGACGTCATACTATAGCGACAGAGAAGTTGCTTAAGTTACGACTATGAATCCCACCCTTAGACGACTGCCGATAACAAAAGAGATTGCCAGACTGTACACAATATGAACACGGTGCACTGAAAGTTGGCAGTCAGCCAGCTGGTCCTGCCATAAATCATTGCTTACGGCCTTGGTCTGTCAAGGAAACATTTTGCTCCATGGTTGACTCACAGTTAATGAAGTACTAGCTGCTTATTATCTATTGTAATTTAACAAATGCATTTTACACCTGGAGACTCTTCTTAGGACGTTTCAATAGCCAATCTAGTGTTTTTGCTTATGGCTCTAGGACCAAGAGAAACACGCCAACAAAACATATGTTCACATACAGCGAAACAACTACCTATAGACCTATTTCAGACTAGCGAAATATTTGTTATGTTTGAACTATACAAAAAAAAAAAAAAAAAAGAAATCTCTACCAGTTGAGGTAAAGAAATACGAAAAAAACGCGTTGTCATTCAATCAAATATTTGGCAGACTGAAACGTATTTGTTTGATAATATGTATATTAATTTTTCGTTGGCCCAACCTAACAAACTAGTTCGAGCACGTACTGACTCGAATTCACATATCGAGATTTATTTTACGTTATTTGTGACCATAATAAACACTGCTAAAAAAAAATGTGTTTTCAAGGAACTTATCATTTACAGGAACGCTATAAACAAAAATTACACTAAAATATTACAAAGGGTTAAATCACTTATTTTCTGAAACATAACGTATTTGGCAAATAATAATGTAGAAAAATTCCGTTGCCTTAATGCTAAAAATTTCGGATTCCAATTTCAGTTTGTTCAAATTATTTTATGGAGCAAAACATAAATCCAGACAAATATGCAATAGTACCAAGCACATATTACACTTTGGCGTAACTGTGTGGTTACAACAAAGTAGTTTGGTTTTAGGGAAAATACAATTTGGTTGCTCCAAACAAACGAAAGTATTTCTGTAGTGTAACTGTTGGTCTAGATAACTGGAGAAAATACGTAACAGCCCCAAGTCTGCGCCAAGACACTTCGCATGTCGTACACGTTATGTTAAATAAGTAAATAGATTAGTGAGTGAGTGAGTGAGATAGTTTGGTCAGCGTTCAACATCGAGGTCTTTAATGCTGTGAGTATGAAGTAGCGTCGGAATGAAAGAGCGGGGGAAACGGGAGAACCCCGAGAAAACCCGTTGATCAGCGGCATCGTCCGGCACGTTTCCCACATGCAAAAATCCGGAGACGGACCCCGCCGGGAATCAAACCCGGATCGCCTTGGTGAGTAGCGAGAGGTCTGACCCCTCTGCCACCGCAGACCCTAAATAAATTTGTAAGTAGGTAATAAGGGCTAAGGGGGATACGCGTGAAAGTATTTAACTTAACATACATTCAATGCTCAAAACTTACAAAGTGCGTACAATTTTTTTTATAGTTCATATCATTATACTGGTTTTCAAGTTCGATACCTTCTAGTAAATGTCAAATATTATGGAAAATATTCCTTGTATATCAGTTCAAAATTGGTATTGGATTATTGTTTAAAGGAAAAAAGGGGGAGGGAGATATCGTACTTGTTCCTGGAAAAATAGAAGTAAATCAATTTTTCCTTCGCGCACCATCACCATTATAGGTGTCCAAGAGGCAAAAAGACATAATTTGTGCAGGACATAGTGATAGTTTGATAGACGTTACGCGTGACTTAATTTTCCACCTGTGAAAATTTTTTTGCTCTCATAGTCTGCTGATAGCGGCGTATAAAAGTCAAAATTTGCAAGTTATGGGAACATAGAAATTACAAAAACCAATAGAGTTAGACTACTCAAATGAAATAATGTACATAGAAATGAGATATTACGAGTCATACTATAAAATATTAAAAATACACAACAAAGTGGCAGAAACGTTCGTGGGCACGTGCACAACACCTAACCAAATATTTCTTGTTACTGTTTTTAGATACCCTGTTTAAAAAACACTATACCTCGTGTTGACCCCTCACCCCTATCCTCAAATTTAATTCTTACTTCATTTTTTTTTGTAGCTGAAACTTTCGCGGGTGCATGCACAACTCACTGAAGTTTCATGAAACATGATGAATGGTATAGGAGCGCATCGCATAAAAGACGAACAAAGGAAACAATAATTTTCATGCAGTAGTTATTTCTAATGTAGGCCTAATGTAGGATTTCAAATATATACATATATGTATATATAAGACAACAATAATGATCGATATTAGTAATCATATTTTGCGAAGAATGGTTTTATTTGAGAAAGGTTTTAAAACTCGCCCACTGAGAATGAATCTTGTTTATTTTGAGTCCACAAGACAGGCAGAACCCTTAAGTATCGTAAACAGAAAGCACGTTGGAGACGAAACGAATGGATAGACGATCAAGAATTGGAAGTGATGCGGTCGTACCTGCGCTGAGGAAACATATCAACATTTGTCTGAAAATGCCGATGAAATGTCGATTGATTTTAAACTGGCATTTGTAAGTAGGTATTACATTAATTCTCCGCAAATTGCACGTAAAGGATTTGTTAGGCAACTTATGCAAATCTAATGAAATTTCTTAAATAAAACCCCACATTGGAGTGCCAGCTGTAAACATAGTCGGCGGAAGACAGCCGTGTACACAAAACGAAAGTACATAGGCCTAATTTAAATTTACAGCCTAAAATATTGAAAATAATGTTTGCTTCATACCAATTTTTAATGCAACGACCTAATCAAATATATTTTAAGGCAGTTGGCGCAAAAATATTAAAATCGGTAAACGTTTTGAAATGTGTTAGTCTACATACAAACGTACTGAATGTTGCAAACGTAAATACAAATAAAAATACTAAAGCCATTGCAATGGATGTATTCCTACCTACACGATGTGAGATTTCGGGAAAATTATCGTATGCCTTTCCCACAAAATTATGCTCACATCTTAAGCAAAAGTCCAACGGATATTTCGAGATTCGATAGAGGCAAACACCAGTGGTATAGTGGTTAGTGTATTGAACCACTGAGTCAAGGCGTAGTTATTCGACTCTCACTACCACAGAACATGTTTTTAATAAATTTATTTGGTTCTGTATTATATAAAAAAAACTTTTTTATCTGCTTAGATTGCCTTATTTTTATTGATGAGTAATTTCCTCAGGTAGTATGCCAAGTAAATTTATTGCACATATGCGGGGGAATTTCCCCTTACGTAAAGATATATGAAAGTATATGAAACTTTTTTAGAGCACCCTTACTAACGATGTGTCAAGAGTAGTCTGAAATGTCGCACGGAGGGGAGATGGGATATTTGGCCCGCGTCGACCGTCGCGCAAGGGTGCCAACGTGACAGCGCGGAAGATCGGCGGAGGCCGCCGCGGCTCTAAATATATTCGTGTGTTGAGTTTGTGATATAAGGTTGCTATGGTTGAAGAGGGGAAGGAGGCGGTGGAATGCCGTCCCACGCATCGCTTGACGACGCCAGGTGTGTGTCGGTAAACACGCACTTCATCGCTGTCGCGTCGTCCTCGCAGACGTATGCAGACGACCAAGAGGTAGGATTACAGCTGCCTGCTGGTTGCAAGTTCTCAGAAACATCTCCTCTCCTAAGACTGCTCCTACGTGGGCTGTGTTCCGTTTTCTTCTGACAGCAGCCGAAATTACTGATAAGTGTTCCTTTAAGAAATTTGGTGCATGGGAAACCGAAAAATTTATTAAACGGCACATGGGAAAAGGAGCTCATAAAGACGAAGAACAGACTGGATTCTGAACATCAACGATTGAACTGGTATCACCTCGGTCCCGAATCTCATCCAAGGTGTATGAAAACTTAATATTGTAGCTGCCGCAGATTCCCCCTGTTTGTGTAGAGTATGGCACTCCGAAGAAGAAGAATGAGTGAGAGAGATGTTGGTCAGCGCTTAACATCGAGGTCTTCATCGTTGGTGAGGGGTGGTGACATGATGTGAGCATGGAGCAGCGCCGGAATGAAATGTCGGGCAAAACGGGAGATCCCCGAGAAAAAACCGCCCACCAACGGCATCGTCTGGCACGATTCCCACATGCGAAAATTCGGGGACCAACCCAGCTGGAAATCGAATCTATATCGCCTTGGTGGGAGGCGAGAGGTCTGACCATTAGGACTACCGCGGCCTTAAAGAAGAAGGAAATTGTGCCTTTAAGAGTGGCCACTGTAGTTAGATGCATAAAGTTACAGGTCCTGACAAAGACGTTATATAAGAACTAAACTGTTACGCTGTTGTTTTGTTAAATGACCAAATTAAACGCTGTCATATTGCAGGCGAAGATAGGGAATTGTTTACTTTAGCAGGAGTGGGGGTAACGATTTCTTTCAACGAAAAAAAGTTGATATAGGATACTACATGTTATAGGCTGCAATATGGCGCCGTTTAATTTGGTAACATACAGAGATAAACCGTCAACATTGGTCTTGCCCCCCTTGGATCCAATCACTTATCATGAAGCATAGCTGAGGTTATGCTCGGGAGTTACTGAAACAATTTGTTGGGAAAATCTTTTCGCGAAAATTTCCTGTCTCTAGTTATGAAATATCAGCAGAGGCCAACACTACTTCTTGAAAGTTCAAAGTCTGTTTCGAGGTTTCCACGTGAAATGATACAATATTTTAGCATGAGAGTTCGAGTGAAAAAATGTCATACAGCAATTAATCTTGTATCGTGTACATGCTACTTTAGATTATATTGAAAGTGCTTTGCCTACTGCGTACCAGTCTTACAGTCACGAAGTTTGAAGGAAGGAATCAATTATAAAAAAATAACAAAGTCTTCGTGAACCAGATGTCAAATTAACTCTTTCAAAGCAAATATAAGGTGTTTCATTTCTGAAAGAATTCTGTCATTATGATAAAATTTGTCGATTTTTAACATTTAACACCTAAACTGTAATTTAAAAGTTTTTATTTCACAAAACATATGAACAAGACATTTTATTATTTGATACTTTAAAATAACATTTTTAAAGAACACTTTTTTAAAGAGTTTATATTTAATGAGTGATATGTTTGGCTTTAATTTATGGTTGCAAACTATGTAGGCAGATTCCTTAAGTGCGCCGCCTACCTGCGCGTTAGAGGTTCAGATGTGACGGAGCTATAAGGGCGACCGTGAAGCGGCATCAAATGTCACACTGCCATAGTGAGCCGAGCGATAACTACCTTGCATAACTCCCGCCGATCCATTTTTACTATGGAACTTTAAAGCGGTGACCACATAAATTTATTGGTGGGAAACATGTCTGTATTAAAATTTAGTGAACGATTCTATCTGAGTATCTCATATATCCGGTTAGTACATTTTGAAGTACGGCAGTCTGAAAAGACCGTTTTTTTTATCTATGTTGGAGGGCTTAGGAACAGTGTTTTTAATGAACGTTGTGTATTAAGAGTAATGTTTCCGTCCTTGTCAGGAATATGCTTTCTTTTGGTGCATTGGATAATGGCCATACGTGGAAATAGTTTCGTAAAATAAACGTTTTTACGAACACAATGCAACACATTTGAACGTTTGATAGGTTGTCTCTTTAGGGGGCGCTTGACGAAAAATTTTAATCGTTTTAAAAAATTTTACGTTTCACCGAGATAAGGTTCGTTGTGTAGACATACTTTGTGGCTATTTTTTAACTGCAATGAAAATGTTTTTAGCTATCCTAGTTTTTATATAATGGCATATCAAAGTCCAAATTTGCATAAAACTGTTTTATGCTTTACAGGAAAACTAAGTGAATTAAAAAAAATTCACACTGAACAACGAAGCTGCTGGCTACAGGATCTCCTATACAATAACAAAAAGTTTAAAAGATTTTATGTTTAAAAAATTCTGAAATTTGAAATAAAGATTTTAAAAACTCAAGAATTTTTTAAACATGTATTTTTTTTTTGTGTAGGAAACCTTAAAAGCTACAACTTCGTTATTCAGTAAGAATTTTTCCAGTTCGGTAAGTCACTTGGTTTTCCTATAAAGCATAAAACAGTTTTATGCAAATTTGGACTTTGACATGCCATAATAAAAAGCTAGGAAAGCTAAAAAATTTTAATCGCAGTAAGAATAGCCACACGGTATGTTCACAAAACCAACTCGTTCATATATAAATAAACATTTTTTTAAATAACAAAAATGTTCTGCCAAGCGCCTTTTTAACTGCTACATATTTAAGTTCCTGTCGTCAAATCACAGTATTTATGAATGTTTGTAACTAGGTTGTAATTGATTCAGTCGAGTGGGAAAATGTCATCGCGTAACCACACGTGGCCAACCTGCTAAAGAAAATCTGTGAGCGAATACATATTTCGTAGGTACTATATAGGATTGTAGGGTACCTCATTGTCTGGTCCAAATATAGTTTATATTGACCGTATTTAATACAAAACCAGTGTATTCTTATATCTGAAAAAAAATATATTGTGATCAATTTAATTCCAATCAAAGTTGTGGCGACAACGCCTGTAAAGCAGTACAGCGTGAACACATGCATATGACAGATTGCATAGCATCAGGCGCATAACGTAGTTGTCCAGTGTTGTGTTTATACACCACAACTTTGAAAACAATTAAATTATATAAAAATAAGTATTAGGATGTAGATGTAAAGGGGTTTTGTACCATAACTGTTAAAATTAATTATGTGTGTCGAATTTTGGTACTTGATTTCCAAACAGTTGGCATAGCATGAATTAAAGTAGACCGTCTTGTAGTTTGATAATCTAGGTGTTATAAAACATAGTATTGTTTGCCACAATCGTTTAAGAGTGTTTATGGTATTAATATTATACGTTATATTTTAATGTAAGCCTCACGAAAACATACTGCCAACCTAAATTCTAAATATAATTATTAACATTACAATAACGCTTTTTTCTGTTATGTCAAACAACTTGCGAAAAAGTTCATTTTACTTGGCATGTCTCACTACGTTTCTCATCATCTCATTTCGGTCAGCATGACCATAAAACCATGACTGATTTTTTACCGGGAAGACAAGCGGTGTTTCTGAGCTTATAATAATTCATTTCAAAACGCCTGAACGTAATATTATTACCTACATTTCTGCACGCATTCTAAATTTCGAACTGTTTACACTATAAACACTTTTTTATTAAAAAAAAAAAACATGGTAAACAATGGAAAACTTTTTTTTTGGTGAGCTATTGCAAAAAGGAAGTTCCAAATATTTCAAAAGATTAAACAATATTTTGAATACTTATAAGAACGAATTATTTTAATGTGCATATACTCCAGGGCTTTGACATACCTTACAAACGTTCTTTGTAATTTTATATATATATATATATATATATATATATATATATATATATATATATATATATATATATATATATATATATATATATATATATATATATATATGTATATACGTATGTATATATACATATATATGGTTGCTAAACATAACAAAACATGTTATGTGACACTCAATAAGAAATAATTTCCATGAAATTTGTTGGGAATACACAGAAACTGTCCATAACTTCAGAAATACTACTGTATTCATACATTTCCAAAATTTCTTGTAAATGTTGTAATTATTATTGCCAGTGCTGTATTATTTGGGGGAGATACTTTAGTTATTTTTGACAACAAATATATTGTTTACACTGAGGCTGAGGAGTAGAAGTCCCAACGCAGGAAACGTCAGTTGGCACTGATCAATGATGACGTCACATTTTTCTGGCCCCGAACGCTGTCCAGAAGCTTCCAGAGGTTCTTGGGTGCGGTGATGTCTTCTCGGAAGATGAAAGACGACTTCTCCAGCAAACCGCAAGCCTCCTCATGTAGCCACTGCGAACATCATTGCGGTGTGGCCATGTTGAGAAACTTTACTATTTTCGTTATAATTCTAGGTGACATTAAGATTCACCTTCAACAAAACAGTTCTGAATGAATTGTTATTTTTCAAAATATATTGTCACAGCGTTAATCTTAAGACTAAATTTTCATCAGACTTTTTAAAAACGTTGTGGAGAAGTCTTTAAGGGTGAATGATCCTTCTCAGCTGGTATCAACGGATTTTCTTATAAATATTGGAAAAGTGAGATTGTTTAAAGTTTTTTTTTTTTTCAAACTGACAGGGAATAGTTTATAGTTTACTTTTCGGAAGCCATAATGTGTGGTTTCTTGTTTCTGTTTCTTTTCTGACCATTGTTGTCACTCCTTAAAGTAAATCACTTTCTTTTACAGCTGTTTACCGATACAAAACATTGTATATTTTGAGGCTGCAATAATTTTAGAGAATCTATAGAGCTATTATCTATGCTCTGTTTTGCGAAAAATGTGTATATGTCCTAAGAGACGGAAGATATGAAAAACTGATAAATGCAAGGCGGGAATACTGTACCTTCGACCTCTGGATGATTTTGTCGCTATCTCCAGAAGACTCCAGTCTCCTCTTCATCTCCAGCAGCGTACACGCCATCTCGTAGCAGATAAGACCTACAATTAATTGAACAATTGAAATAAATTCTACTAATGCCATTATATAAGTATGAGTACGATATTATTCCAGGTACTAGTGTTTATATTCAATATTTCAAAGAAAATTAGTTTTTCAGAGTTTTGTTTTTAAAGACAAAACATCACTTTACACACCATAACGTTACACCTCAATTCTTTTTACCTTAGTTTATACCATAATATTAGTACTTGTCTTCAATAGTGTACCTTGACCTCAATTAATACATCATGTTATATCATATTATAGCTCAATATTATACCTCAATTAATTTTCAACATTAGACTTCACTTTAACCATCTTCTCGTACCTCAATACTAGACAAACGTAAGCCCTTAGTAATATACATGGCTACAGACCGTATTTTAGTCCTAAATATACATTAATGTAAGCCCTCCCTATTAGATCTCTTCGTCTCATTTCTTTTACTTTTCCTGACGTCATTCATTATTCCATCGTACGAACGGGAAAATTTCTTACCAACGCACTTAGCCATGAATTTCACAACAGAATGTGGAATTAGTACAAATTGTTGTTGCAACAATTATATATGAGCTCGAAAAAAGTACAAATAAAAGCTTACAGATCCTTCTGGATCCTTGTGATACAGTGGGTCGTGTGTACGTAGGGTCCATGTGCTGCAAAATCTTTGTATAATCTCCTGCGACCACTGATTCTTGTGGAAACTATTTCTGAGAAGACTGTGTCATTCAGTGACAAGATTCCTGCATTAAATAATAAAAATACCTAATGTTAGGGTGTATTGCACACCTTATCTCAGATAAAATAAATTTCTAACATTCACATTTAGGTACAAGCCACTGATAATGTTTTATATGTAGAGGTACGATTTAAAATAACTCAGCTAATGCTTCGTTCAAATATGCTTCAATTATTACATGAAGCGTAAATTTGTACAAACAATTGTGTCAAATAAGGAGACGGAATTACACATTTAAGTACAAGTAATTATTAGAGGTATACTAAATTCGCGCTATTATTTGGGTACAGACGAATGGTCATTGACCTGTTAAGCCGTGAACAAAGTCAGGGATATCATTGGTCGCAGACACGTATGGAATGTTTTTACGTACTTGACTAAATTAAACGCGATTGCTTACACAACAGTGGAAATTTTAATTACTGGCCAAAGAGTTCCTCACTGCAAGCCCATACGTAATGGAAGACGTCGAGTAAACGATCATCTTGCATCCAAGTCTGTAGTCAGAAAATAACGCGAAATTTGCAGGTCTCTTGTAATTACTGTTTGAAACTTTTGTTACAGTGATGTGTTATAAGCGCTTATATACACGTTACGTTTGTTATTATTTTTAACGAGAATGCTACAATCTTATAGCAGTTTTACATTTAAAGAAAGATGCAATCGTTACGCTGTTGTGGGTCTAATTAGTAGCTTTGTTTACGTGTCAAGGATACCATGCAACCAGGCCCTCAACAAGCAAATAAAAAAAATTATCAAAGTTATATATGAAAGTTTTTGTGTAGTGTTACGTCAGTTGCAGTCAAAAAACGATTTTACGCACATATAATTAATTTAAATATATAACGTAAAATACAACTTAATATTGTGTAAATTTTTCTCTTTAGAAATCTAGGAAATATGTTTTTAATTAAAACGTACGAATTCTAATGATGGCGCGAGAGAGCAAAACAATGCGCTTTAACAGGCGCTCAAAAGTTGGGAGAAACGTAGACTGAATTTTGGAAAAAATAAATCTAACGAAATAAAGTTTTACATTTTCAACACCGGTTACAATTCTGTTCTCACATTGTTCCGAGATTATTCGTAAAGTGCAGTGTCGGAGGTCGCAGAAATATCTATGGCGTGTTACTAACCACGGCGACGGAGAAATGCCTGCAGACATGAGCCTCAACATACGTCCAATAGTAGACGCGATAAACGAGGACATGTTTATAAAACATCGTGAGTATTTAAGAGGTACGGAAGGCGGAGAGGATGCTGTGTGTTGCCATGTGACCACCAGGATGCCATGATGCTACCCAAGATCCTGGCCAACTGAGTTCGATCGTCGCGCTCGCTTCCTCAACCAGCCTGCCCGGGTCATCACAATGTGACTCACGCAACAATATGCTTGTTGTACACAAATATATGAACAACAACATTATGATGCAGTAAACGTTACCTTTCATGCTGCACTCTCCAGTCCGCAGGGTTGCCAACAGGTTGAGTAGTTCCTTACACAGAGTGACCTTTTCTTGAAGTTCATCGTCTGAGAGTTCTAGGGAAAAAGTAAAGACGTTAAAAAGTGTAACTAAATATCACAAAAAGGTTCTGTACAGTCAGGATTTATAAGTTACTAGGTTTATTATCATGCCTGTAAAGAATAACCCATTGAATCGCATAGGCGTGTGGGTGTTCCCATTAAGTTCTTGACAAGGTCGAAGAAACCAGATTTCAGAAATTACTTTTACCATGCACAAATTGTCACTGCATGTTCTTAACCTTAGGAAACCATCCCTCATTCAGCGTTTTACGTTGTGAAGCATTAAGAAGTAGTTACATCTGATTTAACACAATCTAAACTTAAGATAACCTTAAAAAATTCTAGGAAGGGTGTTGTATAATGCAATAACATGAATACATTTTAATAATATATAAAATGTTCATTTCGTGTACAATAATATTACATCAGTACCTAAACCCTAATACTGACTAACTGGTTTGAGAAACTAGCTATAAAGTTGAATTATTCTGAACTGTTATAATTGCAGCAACTACCGATGTTCAGAGTTATGTTCCCATTAATCACAGATCATAATATTGCACACAATGTTAAATTTCCCAACCTTTATTTTCAACGAAAATATGTTTATGTGTACTCCCACATGTGCGTGTAAGTTCATAAATAGACCGATTTTTCAAGTTATACACTTATGATAAGATGGTAGTTGGAGTCTTAATAAATGGCAAGGTCATTAGACGCTGATATTATTGAGTAGAATATCATTCTGTTTTTCTGTAGAGGCGATTCGCGGTGATCCTGATGAATGTTATGCACCGATTTTATATGCACATAGTTAGGCAAGTTACTGCAATAATATAGCTCCATACAACAAAATAAAAAAAAAATGCAATTTTAAATGGAAGTATTTTCATTTACAGTCTAATATTGAAACTGGACTGTCTCAAACAAGTATCACTGTTCTTAAAAAGCGAGCTGGTTTGCTATTTACATATGATGGTGGAGAAATTCATACAATACACAGGTCAGTTCTCTGGTATGTCTGATTATGCAAATTGGATTAAATGCAGCAACAGAATATAAAAATGAAACAGTTGTATACATGGTTTTCAGCTTGTTAAATTTCACTTTGTCTACTTTACCTTCAGTCAAAATTCGTACATTTTCAGGCGAGTAAGTAAGAAAATAAGTAACTAGTAGGCAGGGCTTTACGTCTCGTTACCGGCAAATTCACGACAAACCAAAATATTGGCTTAAAGAGATGAAAGAGAAACAGGAAATAGGTTGGTCAGGTACCAATATAATAGCAAACCGAAATTATTAAAGAAAAACAACCAGGACTAAAATTAGAGTAGCCAGACCGCAATTCGAACTTATGTCATCCAAAAGCTAGTTCATTATGTTTCCACTGACTATAGACTAGCTCCGTGCAATGGTAAATTCTGCCAGCCAATACTCACCGGGATACTTAAGTCCCTTCTTGTGACCGTACTGGCAGATGAGGTCACACTTGAGCTGCACCACTATCTGGTTGGAGGAAGGCACGGTCCTAGCGAGGTGAGTCAGGAACCCATGCATATTCCCAGGACTGCCTGTATCCACACCGACCAGCAGTCTGCCCAGGATCACCTGCATGGCGGCAGCTTGCTTGCCAGACACCTGTGACTGACACGTGTCGCACTGCCACGTGGGGCACAGCTGTAGTGGTTCAGATGGCAGCATGGAGCCTGTGCAGTTGGTCCTTGGACATGCTAGTGCACTCAGCTTGGCTCCCCACTCCTGTGAGCATGTCACACGACATTATCTGTAGTGAGGTCTGCAACACTACACTCTCTCTGTTAACATGACAGAACATAACAAACCATTATACACTCAGCTTGGCTCCCCACTCCAGTGGGCATGTCACACGGCATTGTCTGTAGAGAGGTCTGTAACACTACACTCTCTCTGTTAACATGACAGAACATAACAAACCATTATACACTCAGCTTGGCTCCCCACTCCTGTGGGCATGTCACACAGCATTGTCTGTAGAGAGGTCTGTAACACTACACTCTCTCTGTTAACATGGCAGAACATAACAAAACATTATACACTCAGCTTGGCTCCCCACTCCTGTGGGCATGTCACACGGCATTGTCTGTAGAGAGGTCTGTAACACTACACTCTCTCTGTTAACATGACAGAACATAACAAACCATTATACACTCAGCTTGGCTCCCCACTCCTGTGGGCATGTCACACAGCATTGTCTGGAAAAAGGTCTGCAATACTGCCTCTGTTGAGGAGAACCCAGTAGGTTTCTTCTAAATCTTAACTCTGGAAAGGATGATTATAATTTTCATACCAAAATTCATACTGTTATGTTAAATAATAATAATATTTTTAATTTTCGTATAATTTCCATAAATAAATTAACTTTTGCAAGTAACTCTTTGGAAATTGACAGCTCAGCCGTCCATACGTAATAACACAACTTGGCTTCCTCCTACCGGAGGAAATGTAGTGTAGTTCTGTAGTATGTTACGAAACCCTATCATGTGTAGAGAAAACATCTTTAAGTTTATATCTAGGCACCTATCTTGATTACCTAATCCCATAAACTTGGATGGTGCATTTTTATACCTTATGTTGAGGGTAAATCAGGTAGTTCATTTCAGGTAATTCTGCTTGGCTTGGCTCTCTACACAAGGACATGTCGAATGATGCTCTTTGTAGTGCATTTTGAAACACTAGTATTTCTTAGGACACATAACAACCATTTATATCAGGGTTCTCATATTTTCTCTAAACTCAGCAGTATTTGTCTGGAGTTTTGACATAGCTCTCACTACTGAAGGCTCATCATCTAAGTGTTCACATCATGATGTTCATCCTTATACTATACTATTGCCGACCCACCACAGAGTGCCTTAGGAAATTATGACGCAGTATCCATTCTTGAAGGCACACCATAAATTTGTACATAAGAATTCAGATTATCTCACAGTTTTAGAACAAATGTATCTCTAAATCTCAAAAGGCTAACTGTGCATGAATCTCATAGTTAATAGTCGATTACAGAATAATCACTATCAGTGCATTTTATAAGCAATAGAATTTTGAGGCATACTGTCGAAAAGCCACATCTAGAACGTGATATTCATATCAGTTCTGAGTACAGAGCCCCATCTCCCTCATATCTTAATATCTAGAAAGGCTTTCACATTCCTGTAAGACAAATAAATAATCACGAAAGCTGGCTCTAAAATACTACACATAGATGAGAGTACAAGGAATTCATACCAGCTCATGCAGCTGTTCTCACTGCACAAAATAACTAAATAATGCAGCAAAATAAACATATTAATATGGACGATAGGTAAGTTGACAGTTTCCTAGACTTCTATGCAATGTATTTATTTCTGATACTTTTTTTTTTTCGTTGCTGGTGGAACCCTATTCAACTGGGTCAATAACTCTTAATGCACGTCTACTGAACATCGGAGATTAGATTTTTAAGCATCTTAACAGTACTACACAACCATCGTCCCATCATACAAGTGGATTACATTTGCAGACGTGATTCTCGCGATTTTCCACTATCTCTACGTATAACCAATTCATGAGAGTTCAGCATCAACTAATAATGCTCCCCAGGGTTGAAAATGATCACATGCTTTTTTTTTCTCGAGACTAACTTCTCGGTTATTAATAGCTATCAGAAGGTTTTTCTTAGGAAAATTTTACTTATTTTTTTACCTCATGGAATTCTCAATTTCTTCCTCTCTTGGGAGTACTCTGATTATACTAAAAGCAAACACGCATTAAATAAGTAATAACACATTTATGAAGGAACGCAAATTAATTCAGATCAAAACAAAATTTTGTCAAGTCTGTCAGGAGTGAGTTTATGTCACTGTCTCGACAATGTATTACTTCCAGTTCCTAAAGAAAAAACCTCAGACGTTTCTAAATTTTTGAGTTCACGAAAACATGCTGCTAAGTCTTTATTCGCCCATTTTACTGCTTTTGCGATAAGTATTTTTGAAAACAGAAAGGAGAACATAAACCGTAAAACCGTCTTACAGTTCCATTAGGAATCGTTTGTACCATGTAGTCAATTTTTTATAAATGAAAATGTATGGTTTTTTTTGTTTATGTACGATAACTAACACCACAGGGTTTCGACTTAAAAAAATGTGTCAACATAGTAAAAATAATTTTCAGCAATATTGGTTTTTGATATTTGCTCTCTTTTTAGCTTACAAAATAATACTTGAAAAACAAACAGTAGAAATGAGGGGTAGTTATATTAATTCCGGATTTCTGAACATGGTAGAAATGTAAGTGTTTTATATGGAGGAACATACCCTTTACCCTAACTTCTTCAGTCTTGAATTTAGTGACTCTGTACCTGTTGGTCCCTAGTACTAATAGGTAGAACCATTAACTTTTCGCGAAAAGAATTTTGCCCTAGTTTATTTCAGTGCCTTACGTGTACACCTTGAGCTATGCTTCATGGTTATCGGCATTGTGCTTTTGTGAAGTGACGTCTCTCATTTGACTGTGCCAACCACACGACTGTTTGAACTCAAAGGTACGCAAGAGTTAAAACATCCGGTCACTGACTATGAATCAGAACTGTAGAAGTGTACATAAGTTACTGAAACAAACTGGTACAAAATTATTTTCGCGAAAAGTTCATGGCCGTACTGATAGGCACTATGGTGAGATGTTCCTTACGTGACAACACAATTCAACCTCCAGGGCAATGTTACATACCTGTGGATGACTGCAACGCACGCACTGGCACAGGAAGTGCTTGGTGGCCAGCAGATGTCGCCGGCGAGCCAGGGTGCCCCACAGTAGCGTGGTGTAGGAGTTGGTGAGCTCCTCGCCCGCCTTCACCTCCACCGTTGCCCTCACCACCATGCGGTGCTGCTCGTCGAAGCCTCGCCTCGTGTTGGGGCTGCAGCTGTGGTTCATCATGGCGGCCAGCGGGTAGAGTCCGCGCAGGCAAGACGTCCTCTCTCTGGTCGGCAGGTGCCAGTTGTCGTCGTCTTCCCCGCCGGGTCCCGGCGTGTCGAAGGCATTTGCGTCCATCACCTCGCAGGACAGCCGCATCAGGTCCTCCTGCTCTTGGCTGGGTCCCGGACCTCCTTCCAGCTCCTTCTTCAGGATCTCCACCTGGATACGGTCGTACCAACATCCTCAGTCTTAGGGAGTGACCATGTACAGATTCACTGATATTTGGTGAAAAGAATTGAAGGGAATGTGGAGAGACAATGGTAACCCACAATGTTCGACAACTTAACTATGCATATTTAAAGATAAGGTATAGTTTGACAAAGAAATTTAATTAAAATTATCCTTGTTTATAAATTACATATTTAGTAAATATAGTATATAACCAATGAAAACCAAGCAACTACACACAAGTGTGTGTATATATATATATATATATATATATATATATATATATATATATATATATATATATATATGATAATTTAATTGGTGTAATAAGCTATACATGTGTGGTCTGCAACAATATCAATGTTGTGTACCACTGTGCTGCAATTTGTGGCCATATTGCTAAACCTCTAATACCATTGTGTTCCCGCATAAAACTCAAATATTAAAAAAAAATTGTGGGTTACCGCTATGCTTCATGGTTATCGGCAGTATGTAATTGTGCAGATGCGTCGCTCATCACACAAGATTATTGGGACACCACACCTGTGATTAGCTGGAAGATCCCTGGGACGCTGAGAGTTTTAAAAAAACATCCAATCACTGACCATGAAACAGAGCTGCAGATGAGCTCGTAAGACATTGAAATAAGTTGATGCAGAATTATTTTCGCGAAAAATCAGTGTTTCTACCCATGGCTATGGAAATATATGTAGGATAGGTGAAGCCATCGTTTTGGGCATCATACTACAGCAACCCTCTGCTCGCTATACTATCGCAGTGGGATACGTTCGTAATCATGCCCCTCGCCCAAGCAAGTGGATAGTTAATCAATATTTTTTACTTACGTAGCCTATTTTAATTTAATTCTGAGATGTTTTATCAGCTATTTGCACTGTATTGACCAAGCGAGAATCTAAGTCTGTTGTATGTTGTGAGAAAAAATAACTATATGAGGGGAAGAACTGTCGTACATACGGGTTTCGATACCGGAACTTTACAGAGCAAGGTGGCGCAACGGCAACACTTTGAACCTGTGTTCGATTCCTGGTTTCAGCCTTCCTGAAATAGCTCCAGGTGAATGTTGGAATGGTTTCTTAACATAGACCATGGCCGATTCCTCGCCTACTTCCTGTCCTTGTGAAATATTGTGACTAAACCTCGCTACGACGAGTCATCAAGCCCATTTACAATATAAAGAATGCAACTTTTTGGTCAGAAATAATGCTGTAAGGTACTCGATAATGGAGGCAGAGTTTTAAGTTTCATTAACTATATTGTTCTATCAGTAATACGTGTTTGTTAATAACTTAACTTAAACCTTTAATAGGTAGATTGTAAATTATTTTTTCCCAAAAACATTTGCTACTGTGTCTTGTATCTTAACGCTGCACTAAACATGTGTAACAAACTACATTTTGTTCTTTAATACACTCTTACATCTACGTGCGATGAGAAAGAACGAAGAAGAAAAGGCAACTAAATGTATTTACGGACCAACAAACAAGTAATCACTTTGTTTGTTCTCTCTTGGCTGAGATCAGAGGGTTGGTGCCAAAATCAGGGAGACAAAACACTGAGGTAGTAAATTCCTCCTTAATTAGCCTACGTAGTTCTTTGGCCGTAGTCCCATCATGAATCACAGCAGAAACGGATAAAATCACGGAAACTGGTTGTTAACAGGTAATGGGAGTATACTATATCATGATAATTATTATCATCTGAATTTCAGATACAACTCTGTCGAAGCACTGGGTAACAAAGAGTTATCAGTTTCTAAACAACTCAACACGGGCTAAAGTAGATGACCATTATTAAAAGAGAACAGGAAACACTGAAGCTGCAAGAAGTCCATGATATTCAGACCAAAATCATTTGATAAAATCAAATCACGCAGTTTCTTGTAAAGAACGTTGGCTAAATACATAGTCTACATGTACACCTGTCATGCAAATCAAAGGCCTACAGAATTTTAAACAGAAACATAAATAAAGAAACTACTAAGACTAGCCTAGAAACTTATTCTACGTGTAGTAATCATACAAGACGAGTTAGGGAGCCGGGGGGGGGGGGGAGATCCTTACGTTTGTATGGAAACAGCTAATAACAAGTAAGTGAAAAAAAGTGTTTTTAATTTTTCTTTAGTGGATAAGGTGGGAATAATGATACCTGACAATCGATGTTGATATTATGTTTATTTAAATTATAGTAAGGTACCAGTTAAGATATTTAATCGTTTAGACACTGTTTAGTGCTTCGTTGCTTGCTATTAAATGGCTTTTGATTTCATGTCAGCAAATGTAATTTTAATGTCTATTTTCAGGGTGGCATTACTTTCTATATTCATTTTACGGGAAAATCGAAAACATATAATACTAATTTACTTTACAAACTATCATTACGCAAAATTAACACATTCAATCTTTACTTTTTCTACACATTTTCTTTGTTTGAGAATGCTTATCAAGTTGGTATGAACTAAAAAGTTTCACACAGTAAGTTTTACCAACTTCTCATCATAATAAGGACTAGCACCGAGCGAGTTGGTCCAACGGTAACATGTTGGATTAGCATTCCGGGTGGAACTAGGTTCGATTCCCTGTTCCGGCTATCCTGATTTCTGTTTTTCTTGGTTTGCCGAAATCGCCCCAGGCTAGTACTGGGGTAGTTCCATAACATAGGCCTAGTCAAGGCTAAGTTCCGTCCCAGTTTCCGGTCATGTCTCTAACGACCTCAAGTCAACTAGACGTAAAGCGCAATAAAAAATTCTAAACAAGGTCAAGTAAATCTTTCCCTCTCAGTTCAGCTAACTGGGATGAAGGCTATGGCCACTACAGATGCCAAGATAGCTACACCGACATATTTACCTAAATACACCACCTATAAAGTATTTTTTTAAAATAAGTTAAAAGTATAACTAGCGTATAGGGCTGTGTATCAACAAGCCAGCGATGAAAAGAATTTGTTTCTGAATATCTGGTGACGTGAAGCTGTAAAGTTAATAAATAGTATATTTCATCATCAACCCCTCAGTTGCTATACGTTCCGTACAGTCAGTTCAACCTTTTAGAAACGCAGTTACTGCAAAAATGGCACAGCACATCAATCAACGCAAAACAATAAAATAAAGTATACTTATATCAAATATCTGCTAAGTACTAAAGGTACGCCATTTGTCGAAATGTGCATGTTAAAATGTTGAAGTTAATGTGCTGCAATTGCAGTCAAGAAGAGCAAATATTAAAGATCCTGATATTTCACGGTACAGTTTACCTCTAGGCTGGACTTCACAAGCCTGTACACATGACAGTATCTGAAGATATTTCAATGGCTACCGCTGCTATGAGAAGTTTGTTACCACTAGAGTCACGAGTTCTCCGCGGAAAAATGTTTGCACCACATCGTTTCAGTGCCTCAGGTGAATATCGTCATCTCTGCTTCATTGGCAGCGTGTCTTTGTTCAGAGACACCTCAAAATATGACTGAACCAAACATACTCACGTCATTGTTAGAGACATGCAAAATTCGCGTTATCATTTGGTAGCACACTAAACTTCACATTCTTATACATAACAGAGCATACTCTGCTGTTCAATTGGCCACGAACTTTTATGTGTTGTCACGTACGTGTGTTGCGTCTTTACAGAGATTGGCCTCTCTACCGTGTAAACATTCTCCGCGGCAAGTCACGACAATATCTGTCAGGGGAGACGTCGAACGAGCCTATAGTCACTTGGAGTCTAGTCAGCTGTCAGAAAATAACAGTGACAGTTAAATCATCGAATCATTGGCCAGGAACCAGGTCTGCATATGCGCACGTAAGGCATTGAAACAAAATGGTGAAAACGTCTTTTCGTAACAAAATCGAGTATTTCGTTAGAGTAACGGACTGGAAAAATTCGTGAATTCAATGACATGTAGGCTAGAATCCATTGTAATATGCATACCCGAGCCCCGACTATTTGTCCACTAGTTGCTACTCAGTGGAACAGCAGATAATGAACGAATAGACGGGGCTTGAGAATGCATAGTACAATGGATTCTAGCCTACAGGTCATTGAATTCACGAAATTTTCCAGTCCCTAAGCTACAACTTTAGCCCTAACCACGCTACCCCAGCACTGGAAGTTTGCTATTGGCTGACCGTCTCTTGAGCATGCCTCGTCAACGGCTGTCCACAGATACGTGCAGAAGATTATAGTTAAGCCAGGAAGTAAAATACTAAGCGAATGTCTATATACTTATTAGTTTCTGTTACGAAAGGTACATTTTTTTACAGTTCTCAATATTAGACAAGGTTGCAGGAAACCGATTTTCCACGAAACTAAAATCATAACGACATTTATACCCACTCAGACTCGTGGCAACAAGACGGTATACAAAACCCTTCATTCTTCTTAGCAATACAAATGTCTTTATTTTGGGTTGGTATCGAATGTATTTTCCAAACTGGGTACGTGTTTAATTGGGCAAATGTTACGATTGCCTTCGTGAAACCAAACTCCCTCTTTCTTCAAGTAAACGTCTATTTATAATGAGTGCCTGTCCTTTGTTTTGCTTAATTTATTGCTGTCAGGGGCAGAGGAGTAAAGAAAATATCCGATGTTGATGGTTTGTTATTGTTTGAAACGACCGTCTGTCTTCGGCTCCTTGAATAGACGCCGAGGGCGCTAACCACAGACAGGTCGCAGAGTATAAAAATGAAAGAGCTGTGAGGTTCTGCGCTCTTAGGGCGTCGACTGACACACGCTTCAAATGCATTGTAATATGCGGGGAAACACGTATTAAAAAAAAAAAAAAAACTAATTCCACGTGAGTCAATTGTGCCAATGTACGAAAGTAAAACACAGTTTGGACAGACATGGAACGTCATTGTCAAAACAACACGCTCATTAAAAATCCAGTTTCAAGGCCATCCAAAACAACCAAAAACGACTTTTGTCAGACTGCCACTCTTCAAAATGTTCTTAACCGAATGTATGCGAAACAAACATAGAAACGCACACTGAACACTCCTACTGACTTTACACCAACAAAATTATGTTGCCACCGCTTGAAGTCCACTGTAAAGATTGATCAGCGGATATCTTGCACGCTAGTTCAGCGCTTGGCTCGTTATGGCTACGCTGCATTCGATGCGCTCTTCAAAGTCGACCTTATAGATTCGTCCCTTCTGAGCTTCTAACAAAAAAAAACTCCAGGTAGGGGGCGCCAGTAAGAGGGCGTGGTACATAAGTCAACGCTAAAAGTAATTATCTGTAACTATAGGTTTCTTGAAGCTAATATGCGAAAATTAAACAACAGCACTCCTAGACAATAGTTTTAGCCAACGTTTTAAACAAAATTTGTTTCCAGTGTTACGAACTTCTGAGGCACAATCTCTGACGCCAGAACCTCATGTATTTAACTGCGACGCAAGAGATCACGCGTAACGAATTAGTAATTCTGGATAAAAATTTGCTCATGAAGTTGGCAAATACCATTATCTATTATTGTCATTGAGTATTTTATCCATATCGGCTTCGAAAAAAGAGTAGGAATCAATTGACGATTTCGGTATTTACTTATCTACCTCGCACTGCTTTAAAGGATGGTTCACATTGAAGTTAACGATGACCTTCTTACGTTACCTTTGCGTTACAGCTGAGTTGAGATGCAGGTTGCGCTGCAGTGTTTTCACATATGAATTATCAGCAACCCAACTTAATGTACAGCTGAAATTAATAGCAGTCCATCAGAAGAGGAGTTGTCCTTTTGTTGGTTAAATTATACCGTTGCCTACGTGATTTCTTGCCCTGAAACTAACGTTTTGCACGTTTCTCGTAACCTCAAATCGTGTGCTCTTCGTGCATGAACAAGACTATTTAATGTCCGCTAGGTTTTAGGATATTTTTAAATTTTTATTCGCTTTTATTTTCTTGTATCTGATGTTAAATGCATCAAGAGACTTGTGATCTGAAAGCTGAAACCAGAAGTAAGGTGGATAAGGAAATTTGAGAGGAGAAAGAAGCACTAAAAGTAACCTTATAAAACAAAATCGAAAATCTCAAGAGATTAAAACTAAGGAAATGCTGTTAAAAAAAAAAAATAGACTAGTCATACTACATGAAAAGGTATTTACAGATTAGGGAAAATGCAAACGATCAGAAAGAATGAAAATATATTGGACAATTCGGAAAGAACGAAAAATGTCTTTATCGATGTCCAGTGTGGCCGTAAAAGTGTAATACCAATGTATCGCTGCTAGTTTTATTTTATCTATTTATTAATTCACACAGATTTCAAGAATGTGCAGTACTGCGGTGGTGTTTAATTTCTCTATAACATTTTCCCCATTGCAAGAATATTTCCGACGAAATACGTTGTTGATGCAAGCGTGTTGTCCCAGGAGTAGTCAGTAGTGGAGTCTCCTCGCTAGTACCAATCTGTACCACGCGGAGCGCTAGGAACGTAGGAGACGCGCATACCTGTCTGGCGACCGCTTAAACCATTTGTCACCCGCAGGCGACACTAGGCTTGACAGACAGTCGGCCATTGTGGGCCGCGCAGAGAATAAGCCAGGCACTTAACTAAGTTAAAAATACCGCTCCTGCTGGCTCCTCTGCGGTAAACAATCAAGACGTGCTAACGTACTGCTCACCTGTGCCCACGGCTGGGATAGACGAAGGAAAAAATAAAGCTGAAGAGCTGTTGCTCGGCTCACCCAGAGCTGTATATGTGTGCCGGAACCCTTTCCGGTCAGATGCTGAGAAAATTATTTTTTTACCAGGTACATTATCGATAGATATAGGGAAAGGAATATTGCGCAAGTTCAATGACCTGCACGTTGGAATCCACTGTCCTGTATACACACAACAGACAATGAACGAATAGACGGGGTTTGAGTATTCATAGGTAGAGATGATGGTTTACCGCTGGAAAACTTGACTGTTTGCTGGATTTTAACACATGTTCCGCTTATCAGAAGATTACTGGCTTCAGTTTCTACCTGGAGCTGTTGCCCTATTTGACTGATACAATAAGAATCACGATATAGTAATATTAGATGCCTGTTATTGGTCTACAGACATCTGTGTTGTGTCAGACGTACATCAGCCAATCATGTATGCTGCAAGGAACTACAGCATTTTCAAGGTTCTTTTGTCACAAATCAGTTTCGTAATATACAGTCGTCTTTAAAGATGGTATACAGCGACATTTTGTGGTGTCAATACCCTTGAAAACAATATAGTTTCTTCTGACATATATAGCACAACGTAGCTGTCTGCAAACCAATAACTGGCATCAAATATTACAATAGCGAGATTCTTATTGGCTTAGTCAAACAGAGCAACGGCTCTACACACAAGTGAAATTCAGTCATCTATTCATAAGCTGAACGTGCGTTGGAACATAACAAACAATCAAGTTTTCTTGTTATAAACCATAATCTATAACCATCATCTCGACTTATGCAGGGGCCGCGGTGGCCGAATGGTCAGATAATTCACCTCCTACCAAGGCGATCAGGGTTCGATTCCCGGCCGGATTTTCGCATGTAGGAACCATGCCGGACGATGCCGTTGGTCGGCGGGTTTTCTCGGGGATCTCCCATTTCCCCCGCCTTTCATTCCGGCGCTACTCCACACTCACCTCATGTCACCCCTCACCAGCGCTGAAGACCTCGATGTTAAGCGCTGACCAAAAAATCTCTCACTCTCTACCTATATGCATACTCGAACTCTATGAATAGTACAGTGGATTCTAACATTCAAGTTACTGAACTCACGAATTTTTCCTCTCTCTAACTAGCAGGGCCACAAATGTTTCGCGAAAATAATTTTGCCTCTACTTGTTTCAGTTGCCGTGCTCAACCGCAGCTCTGTTTCCTGATTATCGGCAGCGTGTCTTTGAGAAGTGACTTCTCTCTTTTGACTACGCCAATCACAATTAGACAATTGCAACACCACAAAACCCAATACAAAAATAATATTTTATTTAAAACTATTTCAAAGGGAAGCAAAAGCTTTTCCAAATTTCAGAATTAAAAAAAAATACACAACATTGTTTGAATTTACCTAAAGCCCTAGCCAGTAACATGTACTTTTACTGTGAATTATTTCGTTTCCTTATGTCGATTGGTTTTCGGGGGGTGTATGAACTAAAAATATGTAAATTTTGACTTTGAAATTCCACTTTGGAAAAATGGCTGAGCTAAATTAGAGGATTATGTACTCCCTAGCAATGCCTACAAAACTAGCACTGTTTCATACAAATATCAAAATATTATGAATTTTTTCCTCTGGAAGATCCTCAAGGTGTATAAGTACCTCGGCGGCGTGCTGTTGTCCCGGATGAGCGAGGAGGCAGCGCAGCATGCGGCGGTCAGGGCGAGACAGACGCAGGCACCGCACAGCAGCCAGAGACCAGAGCAGAGGCGGACTCCAGCCGCCCCCGGGGGCGGGTCCTCCCCTCCAGCGCAGCAAGGTGCGGCACTCTGACCTGTGACAACATGACGAGGTGCAGCAAGAAGTACAGAGAGGCAGGCCGCAGCCAGAGGGACAAGCACTCAGTGGTACACCTCCCTTGTGACATGTCGAGCATAGTGGAGGACAACGTGGTGAGGCTCGAGGTGCCAGTACCAGAGGTGCGTCTACCAGTACCAGATCCCCGGGATGTAGGTCCCTCGTGGCAAGAAGACCTCGCCCGCTGACTGTAGACGTCGACACTGTCCACGCCTTGTCTTCTACCTGCTGCAGTCCCCGCCGCCTCAGGTGTGCCTCCAGCAGCCGCTCCGTGCGACCCGCGTCCTCCATGTCTTCTTGTCCTTCACACAAAAAATAAACAAACAGCGAATGATTAGGGATACGTGATTTTCGCGAAAATAATTTTTGTACCACTTAGTAAATGCCTTAATCTCAGCTGTGTTTCGTGGTTATTGGCAGCGGTATTTATGTAGGGACGTAACTCATTTGACTGTGTAAATCTGAGCAAGGTTACTGCCGCACAACACGTCTGTGATTAGCCAGTAGGAATCCAGGATTCTGAGAAAATCGAATCATAGACACACGAAGCAGAGCTGCTGTACCATTGGCATCACCATGATTTCGTCTAAGTTGTTTGAGGGTGGGAGGGAGGGGGAGGTTGTCTGTGGCATAGGAACGAGTAACAAATAAAACTTCATTAAATATGTTATTTTGCAAAATATCCGTAATTTCTATCTTTACACATCTAAGAACAACAATTTAGATATTTCGCTAATTACAACTGCACAGGGGCGTCATTTGGGGCTACAGGGGGGGCAAATGCCCCCCCTGGATTTGCAATTGTTGTGTATAAATATATTTTTTGTATTTTTTAATGTAAATAATGCTAACTTAAGGACATAAAACTGAAGTTTTATTATTAAAGTATCTAATTTATACATGCTTAATTAATAAAAAAGATGTAACAAGGTCACTGTCGTCAGAAAACAAAATCTTGCCCTGAAAAAACCTGAAATGACGCCCCTGCAACTGCACAAATCAATACATGTATCCAAATTAAAAAAGTATCACATATACATTTAGGCCCTACGTAAAAAAAATCTCTTGCCCCTTCCTTGTTGAAGCACGAGGTGAGCACGTCAGGTATTGAAACAATGTAGTGTTAAGATCTTTTTGCGAAAATCACGTATCATTACACCCGAAGGATGGTATTTGAAGGAACGGATATCACACTCCGAGAACAAACAGTTGGCTGGGTACCTGTGAACGACTATCGAGCACTATATATTGGATTTTTTAAATATTGGGCTTTACGTCTCGTTGACAGCAACGAGGTTGTTAGAAACACTAGCTGCACATACACTCTAAAAATTTTTTGTAAAATTTACAAGGATACTCTTTGTACTGTTACAAATCCTTGTAAAAGTACAAAGAATACACTTGTAAAATCCTTAGTTTATGAAGTTACAAAGGTAAACTTTGTAATACTTGTACCTTGTACCTATACCGACAGTTCCTGCACTGTAAATTATTTTGTAAAATATGACAAGGAACTTCTTCGCAGTTGTACAAATTTTTGTAAATGTTGAAAATATTCCTTGTAAAATTATTAGTTTATAATGTTAAAAGGATTTTGTTTGCAAGAAAAACTTAGAAAAAAATGTGCAGCCTACAAAAATCGTTAAGTTCCTCGTAAATTACTTATGCAAAGATCACAACCTCTGTAAAGTATTTTTCTGGAATAAAGTGAATATTTATAATAATTGCGTACTTTAAAAGGAAGAATTATTACTGAACTGTACATTGAATCTATATTAATAAATAAAGACATATCGACACAGAAGTCACAATGGTCTAGGGGTAAGGTGCGTGGATTCTAAGCACGGGGTTTAGTGGTTCGAAACTAAGCACCTCCTAAGGGTTTTTTAATGTTTCGAAATAATCTCTTGTATACGACCTTTATTCAAAAGTTACCTGATAAATAAGTTCAGTGTTATTTATGAAGTACAATGAACATATAAATTAAATTTTTTCCTTATTGAAAGTTCAGTTACAAGGCTAGTCCTTGTAATTTTACAAAGCTATACTTTGTATTTTATTACAAGGATAACCATTGTAGTTTTACAAGGAATTTCTTTGGCAACTGGGTTTCCAGGGCTTTTCTTTGTAAAAGTACAAAAAAATTTTTTACAGTGTACATTTGCACAAGGACAGGAACTACATGATGAATAAGTGACTGGCTGAGAGATTTTTGAAAATCCGGGGAATCGAATACGCATCGCTTTAATGGAAGGCAAATGGTCTGACCGTTTTTTTATGTTAGCCTCCGCCTCGCCCCTGCACCTAACAATGTCCCCATTAATGTGACTTTTGGCAGTAACTCCGAGACAACTTTACACAGACAATTTTTGAGACCATTTGTACAAACACAAATTTACACACAGACAGACCTGGGGATCAAACACATAACCCCTCGCACCAAAGTCAGCCGCTCAACCAACTGTGCCACGGGGGGTCGGCTTGATAAATCTCAAAATAATTTTAGCCATTCGGCCACCGCGACGCCTGGAGAAATTTCAGAAATTCATGGAAAATCGAAATCAGGATAGGGGATCGAACCCGTGTCCTTTCGAATGCAAGTCCCACAGCTTACCGTTCCAGCATGTAGCTTGGTTCCTATACGATGAAAAAGAGACGAACTGCGAAGGGCAGGTGAAACTAAAGTATCCAGAGTAAACCCACCGACAACGTCCGCAACGTTTGCCAAGTGCGGAAAAATAGGGTATCAATACCTCGGTGGGAATCGAACCTGGATCGCCTTGTCTTGTTAGTAGATGGGTCCCCGCCCCTCACACAGAGTCGACAAGACAGAACTCTCCTTTAAGATAATCAGATACTGAACCTAACAGTACACACCATTCACAGAAAAATTATTTCTTAACAGCAAAGAAAAAAAAATTGAGGCAGTGTACGTCACAAGAAATTATTTTGAGGTTTACAAAGCCTATGCACAGCGTGCTAATAACGAATATATCGTGAATAGATTTTTAATGAATCCATCATAACGTTCCTTAACTTTATTATAAACTCTTCGCGACAATGTCAGCACTTTTTAAAGGCCATGATCAATTTTTATTACAGCTATTTATATCCTTCCGCGTCTTCTGAATTGTAAATAATGCGAATTGATTTACTCAGGTTATACATTTCATTATCCTCAAAAGTTAATATTTGAAACCGTATTAAAACATATAATTATTAGTGGTTCACAATTTCGGAAGGGTTTTAAGAGTTTTTGGTAGATAAATAAATGCTTAAAATACCAACTTAAATCTACACGTTTTTGAAAGGCAGTGTGGAAAAACTACAAAACAACTATCCTGGATAATTCTATTTGCCACCTTTATATACAAATGTGTACCCATAATGATGAAATTGTTAAGTGTGGTCATTAGATTGTTCTTCAGAAAACCTAACTCGAGAAAAATATTTGCTCAGGAAAAAAAAACTATCATCTAGGATAGCTGGTTTTTTTGTTGAAAATTGGCTTTGCGAAACCTACAGATTTAAACTGATGCTGCTGAATTATAAACCAGGCCATCTTAAGATTTATTATGAACAATTCCTAGGAATAGTTAAAGTTCCTGCTGAAGTTAGCAAACTTGTATGGTGATATCACAACTATTGCATGTTTACATGTTGAGGTAAGGTAAATTTACCATACAAATATCTTTCGATCGATTAGGAGTTACGTTTTAGTCATTCCTAGTGGAGAAGATATCTTGTTCTACAGGAAAGAAATCAAAACTCATTGGTGTCATGGTAATTTTACTTGGACGCGTTTTCTGTTGTAACAATATTAATTTCTGTGGAGTAAAGAAAATTACCGTTTTTAATGTAAAAGTTGTCTTAAATAAACATATATTTAGGTTTACCATGTGTAATAAGGTAGAAATAATTTAACGATAACACATTTTTGCTGTCATTGTTGTATAGTTTATACAAACAAATTTGACGAAGCTATTTTTTATGTGGTTAATTGAAATCATATTATATTCTTCGCGACAACGACAATTTTACTGTTTCAAAGGAAGTGTTTTTAGAATGTGAACTTCACGAAAACAGGCTACTTACTAATGTTGGAATTTACTGCTAAGTTACACTGAAGCCCGCCACAATAAGTTCAGCTCATGTGTGGACTCTTTGAGGAAGCCTATGTCTGAATTTACTCGGACACAAAACTTATACAGCAGTCAATTACTTACGGTTAGAGAGAGTGAAAAATCACGAAAATCTTTAGCGCTAATGTAATCTTCAAAGTTCTCTAGCGTGTTGTGCCTCATGCCTGAATCACGTAGGCACGGTAGAATCGACAATATTAACTATCATTCCAGCGAACACTAGTTTGTCTGCCGCGTGATAAAAACATAAATAAAAAACCATGTAACTAGTTTACTGCCTATTTATCTCCAATACGACAGTCACAGATGTTTACAGTATTTCAGATTTTCCCGTTTATTTGTAATATATTTTAAACACCCAATGGCATTCCGAAATAAAAAAAATACAAGTACAATTACATTTTTTGTTTAAAAAGGATATCATTTGCTTACGTTAATCAGGAAGCATATATATAAATATATACGCAATATACTACCAACTAATCAGTTTTAGTAACGTTTGACCGCAAAATTAAATTCCGATTCGAATCATATCGGAATAATTTCTATTCGGCAATTCGCGCCATCTCCGCCATTTTTGTCACACTGATGTCACAGAAACCTGGTTGCTAACGGGCGAACATCTTTTGTTTTTAGTGTCGCTTCTGTCGTGCCATTGTGATTCCGACATCATACGGTTGGACAACGAAACTTGCGACGGTTAAAATTTTTACATTCGAATATCAGTATCGGCGTACCAGAATTATCATTGGTCCATGTCAAAACACAATAAACGAAATGAGAACATCGATACATTGGAACCTAGGAAACGTTAAGGGCGTTGGACACGTAAAAATTCAACATTTTGTATTTGTGCCAAACACTGTTCAACTTTTGCACATCAGATAACACGCCATTTCCCCAAATAAAAAAAAATTTGGCCCTATAGTTTTCGCTGAATCACTCATCAAAGTCTCAAAAGGGCCATTGCGATGTAGCCAAAATCAAAAAAGTAATTAACGAATTAATTCAAATTACAGGAACTGATAGTCAGTGTATCAATGCATTTTACGACATGGTTGACAAAAGTTCGTTTTGAAAATTTCAGTAGTAGCCAAAAGTCAAAGTTATTCAAACATTTACTCATTTTCATAAATTATTTAAAAATACAAAAAGTTTTCGTTTTGGGTTCAAAAAAGTGTCTTGAAGTAGCTCACATAATTAAGAATCAATATGAATTATCTTGTTTCTGCAAGTTAATTATTTTTATTATTTTTTTGGCTACACCGCAACTGCCATTTTGTGACTTTGATAGGTCATAATGCTTAAACTATGGGACCTAATTTTTTATTTGGGGAAATGACATGTTATCTGATGTGTAAAAGTTTAACAGTGTTTGGCACAAATATAAAATTTTGAATTTTTACGGGTCCAACGTCCTTAACTATTCACGCGATAAATCACTGTCTCTTTTTACGATATGTTAGATTTTACAGAAATCTTACGGGATCGCGGAAGCATAGTAGTCCTATGGTCTGTTCACATCACGGTGACCACTCGTCGACACTCTTTTTTATCTAAAAGTTGTAATTTATTTTTGCTATATATGTTATGTTTTGAGAGGGGTGAAACGTTTACACTGGTTTGTAGTTTCAGGGAAGTTTTTAGGTCAAAAATATTAAATATGACTGCAAAATGGCTGAAAGAAAATTTTAAGTTATGCTCACTTAATCGTGAACAGTCGATAGCGGTACACCACTCGTTTCTTATCATGGCGATCCAGATAAAATTGACTGCTGGGCAGATCTCGATTTTTCGCTTGTTGGGAACGTGGCTGACGTTACCACTAGCCGGTTTTCTCGACGATCCCTCGTTTTCACCTTCCCTTGAACTTCGCATTCTCCCCTAGGCATCAGCGGACGCATGCGGGCTGCCATTTCACAAGTTTTCCTCTCTGGGTGTGACGTCATGTCCTCGGGTTAATATTATATTAGATACTTACTGTAGAATACATGACTATATGCCGTTCTCGATAAAGTGAGCATCTTGGAAGGTTCTCCAATCCAGGGGCGAATCCAAGGGTAGGCAGGGGGTGGGGGTCCTGGGTGCACCTTATTGTTCTTTTATGTACAGTTTATCCTTAAATAATTACACATTTTTAAACAGGCATATTCAATTATTGGTTTAGGAAACGCCTTAAGTAGCACCATTTTGCACCTAAAATACTACATTTTGCCGGAACTCTGGATGTGTGGCCATAGCTACTTTTTAATGGACGGCGTTATACATCTAAAGACTATCTACCAATTTTTAGCTATCAAAACATGCTTTAAGTTTACAATCCGAAACAAATCTTTCAAAGCTTATTTTAAAGTCATATACAGCCAATAATTATAACCACGTAGTATAGGACCGAAATACTATTTATAAGACTGTTGCAAAGCAGAAAAATATTTTATACCTAACAAACAAATACCGCATTATTTGATGCATAACACAGCCCATTAATGTATTTCGATTGAGCCTTAGATTTTATTTTTCAGGGCAATTGATATTGACCTTAAAAAGTAGGGTTTTTAAGCATCAGCTAGCATTCAAACAAGTCTAAGTTTGTGTCGCTTTTGCCATTGAGCCTTGACTTATTTGGCACATCATGTTAGGCGTTGAGCCGATAGTAAATAATAAATAAATGTCTGTACAATCACGTGGTTATGTAAGGTATCAGCTAACAAACATCTGCTTCAATAAACATATGTTCTTACAGGCTAGTCTACCTGCCAGTGAAACCGTAAATTTTGCCGATCTGTTGCAATAGAATGTAAACACGATGGTTATTAGTAGTACCGTAAAGTGAGGATACTTTGCCCCTGCCTGGGTAACTTTGCACCCCCTAATTAATTTCAACTCAAATGAAAATTTCAAGAAACCCTTTACGTTCAAGTGTAGTTAATTACTTCTGCTGTGAATAGAGAATTTTCTATGTTAAAAAAAGTTGCAAACATTTAATTTAAACAACAAAACAGTGGTGCAAAGTAACCCTAAAATTTTGCAAAGTATCCCCACCTTACGGTACCATGAACTTTTCGCGAAAAGAGTTTTGCCTCACTTCGTTTCAGTGCATTATGTTCACATCTGCAGCTTATCTTCATGGTTATTGGCAGTATGCCTCTGCGAAGTGACGTCTCTCATTTGACTGGGCCAATCACAAGAAGGTTACTGCAACATCACACGTATGTTACTTGCGAGTAGAACCTCAAGACACGTGAGAGATAAAACATAAAATCACTAAGTATGACGTAGAGCTGCAGATGTGAACGTAAGACACTGAAACAAACTGGGGCAAAATTATTTCCGCGAAAAGTTTGTGGCCCTAGTTATTAGTAGGGACCCCTGTTTTTCGCGAAAACAATTTTGCCCCAGTTTGTTTCAGATCCTTACGTGCACATCTGCAATTCTGTTTCATTGTTATTGGCAGCGGGTCTATGGCTATAATTTGACTGAGCCAATTACAATAACGTTCCTGCAACACTACATGTCTGTGATTTGCAGGTAGAATCCCAAGGCTCGTGAGATTGAAAATACCCAATCACTGACAACGGAGCAGAACTGCAGATGTGTACGTAAGACACCGAAACAAAGTGGGGCAAAATTATTTTCGCGAAAACAAGGGTCCCTGGTTATTAGTCATGGGTAGGGACCGGAAAATTTCGCGAAGTCAATAAACTGCAGGTTAGATTCCATTGTACTACGCATACACGAGCCTCATCGATTCAATAATTGTATGCTGTTCTACTAAGTAACAGATAGTGGACAAATAGTTGGGGCTTGAGTATACATAAGATAGTTGATTCTACCATGCAGGTAATTTAATTGGCGGAAATTTCCTGTCCCTAGTCATGGGACAGAAAAAATATTAACACAAATATTTTAGCGGAACATTAAAAAGTGGTCGATTTGCTGTGAACAGCCAATACGTACCTTTTTTCTGATTCGCTCCAACTGTTGCCAGAGTCGACTTCACCGACGGTTTTGCAGTCGTATAACGGCAAGCTGTTGTTCTTCTAATAGGACAGGTCGACACTTGTCCCGACTTGGCGACCGTTGATAGACGCTCTCCTACTGACGGAGAAGAACGCCGGCGACTACCGGAAGTCTCGGTGCACGAGCGGGCCGGAAGTGTGGCGGCGCCTTTCCTACGTGCGACTGAGGAGGGCGACCATTCGCGGGCGGTTCTCAGGTGTTAGTGGCGGGAGAGTGGTGAGGGGAGTGGAGGAGGACGCCGACAGCCAGTGCAGGCCTACTGGCCTGCCAGATACACTCCTGACCTACTGTCACCCAGGCGTTATCTGCAGTCTGCTGCCAGATATAGGTAGTTTGCGATAAAGTTAGCACTTCTGTTGGAATCCTAGCTACTTTCTTCCCTTTCACATATTTTATAATTTCCTGACATCTTATATAATAAACTAAGCAACATAAGAAACAATCAGAGTGTATACATTGTACATTATTCAAAATTTAAATACTGATATCACAATACAAAACATTTTAAAATTATTATCCTAGTCTATTTGGTCTTATAAAAATACTCACTTTATCGCGAATCGCCTATTTATGTGAGGTTTTAGACTATCCAACATTATGTTACTTAATTTTTACTAGCAACGTGTGATGTGATAATTACTTGACATAAAAAATATTTTTTAATAAATTGTTACTATGTTCTTGAGCCATGTCCCGTTTTGTTTCTTTGAGAACAATTCGACAAGTGCCGCCAGAAATATATTTTAAGTACTACAACTGGGATCTTAAAATCATGCACAGTCTTTCATGATTATGCAGTGAAACAAAAGTGGACAGGTAAAATACTAATTAGGAAATTTGTTTAATGTGAAATAAAATTACAAATAAGAATTAAAGTCGTAATCACAAATTTGCAATCATACACAGCCAAAATTACTAACAGTGACGCAGTAAAACCAACATTAAATAATAAACGTCGTAGTTGCATTAAAAAAAAATCATTCGATGCCGCATCACAAAATCTCCGAGATAGTTGACAGCAGTTATACATATTATCTTTGTTGTATCACGCACAGTCATTTGTAAATCGTACTGTTTAATAGAATTATTTGTATAATATTGTACAAGACCTGACACTATAAAAAGACGACACAAAAGATAGTCAAATTAAACAATCAAATAAATCGTATCGCTATAATCTGGCAGCTGAAACGACTGTCGAAACGTTGTTAAAAAAAGCAACATTGGACGCAGCTCAAACGAATTAGGGGCCGCTTCCACCAAGGCGAACCGGGTTCGAATCCCGGCGGGGTCGGACCCGGATTTTCGAACGTGGGAATCGTGCCGGACGTTGCCGTTGGTCAGCGGGTTTTCACCCGCCCCTTCATTCCGGCGCCGCTCCATACTCACCTCATGTCACTCACACCAGCACTAAAGACCTCGATGTTGAGAGCTGACCAAAATCCCACTCTCATTCAAGTCCAGAAGCCAAGACCATATTAGTAAAAATCTACTTTTTTTTTCTCGCGAAATGGTGGTTCTTGTTTAAAGTGAAATACTTTTCCGTTTTATCTCAAGATCATTTCTCCCAGTCCCCTATGAGTACGTTAATTTAATGCAATGCGATCAATGAAACGGTGAAAATTGGCATTTGGAGAGATAAAATAAAAAGCGAAATGTTGAGACTGTTACATCTAGTGAAAATTCAAATAAAGAACGGTCCGCCACGTACACACACTATACTCATTAAATTTTTAACTCGAAAATTCTATAAATACAGACACGAATACTTGGCGTTTAGAGTGTATACATGACTTTCATATGTGTGATTGAATGACAGATGTTTAAGACACATTTTTGATGGCGTGATGCCAGTAATAAATAAAGAAATGATTCGTGGGAATATCTAGAGAGAATGAACATCCGAAAAAATATTCGTCACCGAAATAGTCTCGAATTCACCGTAGCATCACAGACTAAGTAGTAATACAGACGTGAAATGACGAGGCGGCTCTTTTGATACGGGCGAACTTCGCCGCTTATTGGCTGCCCGAGGTTGTTGATACCAGCCCCGTGTACGATTGGCTCCTGCATGTTACGGCAGGTTTCCTGTTGGCCTGGCTGCCGACTAGCAGATCAGCTGCCTTACGCTGATTGGCGGTATGTGTTTTCGCCATGTTGCTGGCCAGGGAAGACATTTTGCTGGCGTGTATCACTGAGTTAGCTGTTCTACCTGTTATTTCACTTCTGTATTCCTACATATTCTGTGGTAGCATGTTGCGTTACGAATGATTATACTATTTAATTTAATTCGGTTGAAGTGTTAGCACACTAATAACAAACATTCAGTATCGTTGTACCAGAAATCTCATTGACCCATTCAAATGGGAGCTCATCAAAAAATTATATATATATATATATATATATATATATATATATATATATATATATATATATATATATATATATATATATATATATATATATAACTGTTTCTAGTCATATCACATTCTAACCGCTTCTACAGTTAGAAGAAAAAGCACGTTCGAATGTTTCCAGTGTACGTGTGCGTGTGTGTATATGTATGTGTGCGCGTATATATGTGAACTAGTGTGTGTGTGTGTGTGTGGTGTATGTATATATGCACGGACCACCAAACTTATTTATGAAAAATAAGATGGAAACCTTTTTTGTTTCGATTTTAAGCCAGAAGTTTCACAAAAATAATTCATGGTCATTGCTATAAGTGCCATTGAAGTGAGGTAAGTGGTTTTACGGCCTTTCAGCAAAGAGGCTTAAACAGCCAACGAGAGTGAAATGAGGTGAGCAGACATTACAATATCCATGCCGAGTTAGGATTCGAAACCAGGACCTCTCGAAACGTATGCCGGCGTCGAACCGACTATGCTACCGAAGTCGGCTGAAGTGCCACTGAAAAATTGTACTATGAATATATATATTATTCAGTTGTTAATAACAGCGTCAATTTACTATTTATAATATGTACGTACATACATTGAGATGATACAATAACATTTTAGTGATTGTGTGTTTCATAGTGTAGTCTATGCTTTACTAAACGTGACGTAATATCACCGGCCCTGTTTGGTAAGTCGTATTCATTTTCAAAATTACGTTTTACTTATTTTTGTTTATAACTCGCTAGAGCAAAAATGCGCGTGTTATTTACAAACAGACTAAATAATAATATTCATTGAATTCAAGAGGCGCAAACCACCTTGTCTTACGGTAGCAAATATTATAACACTGACAATTTCAGTGAAATTGTCAGCGTAACCTTATAACAAGAAACGCGTTTAATAACTTCAATAGTACTAATAATTAAATGAACGGCATTTTTAGCCTTACAACAAGTAAAAATTACGTACTACATTTTCGTAATATCTAAAATCTTAACTTTCGATTTCCCGTCGTCATTAAAAATAAATAACATGGCGTTTTTTTACGGATCGTTGGCCCGCTTTACATTCCAACGTATGAAAAATAAGTGGTCTTGTTACTGAACGTTTTTTGTATAATTTGAAATGCTCAGAAAAGTGTGTTCAAAATGTATCTCCTGCAGTTCAAAATTAACTTAAGCGCCATTGCAAAGAACAGTAGAAAACTGGCTTCAAATGTTTGCGAAATTCTACAACACTCCGCAAAATAAGTGTCACGGTTCAATTTTTTTTACTGATATTTTCTGAGGTCACAGAGTGCAAACCACAAAACTGGTTGACTACGAAAGAATCTAATAATACAATTTGGCGCTTAGGTTCGTTTGGCACTGAGCACCTCGTTTCTTCTTATGTATTATTTATTGCTTTACTTATAACACCGTTGGCTGCACATGTGATTACTACGAAAAAATTATTATCACTTCATTGATAAGCTTAAAATACTGAAAAAATTATGTTTTTCTGTGCGCTAACACGCGATTGAAATAGTTCCCCGGTTGTAAATTTGGAACGGGAAATATTATTTAAAAAAAAAAAAAAAAAACATCGTTGCCAGTGAAAGTTCTCTGGCCTATCCTTTTTCTTTCCTTCTACTCGCTGTCACTTTTAACACTGTAAACTATTAATCAGACATTGTAGAGATTTTTCTCGTCGGTTTTGAATCAGCAGCGTTTAAAGATAGAACTGCGGGATTGAAATGAACTCTTATAAACCAGCGTTTGGTTATGAAAACAATTTGGGATGGAGATAAGTGATACCGCTTAATGGATTGCTAAAAACAGTCTTTGAGCTATTTCCCTATGTGCGTTTCTCTAATCGCGTGTTTTGGTGTAACATTTTTTAAAATACGTTACGATTATTTGTGACCAGATTATGTTTTTTTTTTTTTTTAATACAGGCTCTGACTAATTCATTTCCTATTTCCCCCGTATACCTATATACCAATACCTTGTGGATGTTCGAGGGCACGCAAAAGCGGCATAAATTAATGATGGTAATTATAGTATACACCCATTGTAATTGCTTACGGTTGTATATAAAATCTTTATTTAATAATAATTTTTTACAGGGCATTGTTAGATGCGTGGATTTATTGAAAAAAATTGGGTAATAATATCTGCACATTTGCCTCCGTCTTTATGATAAGTCTGTGTTATAAGATCATGTTATTTCCAGACGAACTAAAGAATATGTTTGGTGGAAACTCTGGGTGGAGAGAATGAGTGATATTCATTTAAATGCCTGTCTACCAATCTTACGGCCACCGAGACAAAATACAGAATGTAAAAGAAGTAATTACAATGGGTCAACTTTATAGATTAAAATTTCAAACACAATTTTCTATAGTAAAATTTCTAAAGTTCTTTCAAGTAATCGAAAAAATATTGTTTATAGATTCAGCATATTTGTGTCACTTCGGTAATTTATGAAATAAGTTACTACTGCAAGGAAGTAATAAAAAAAGAGCAAAATTATTTATATAAATAATAATTAGGACAGTTATGAACATTTCCTTTTATTACATACCTACTGCAACACAATTTTCAAAATTTCGCTATAAAACATTTAACTATGAATGTTAAAAACAATATCGACGTTTCATAGAAATTATTTAAGGGTTTTGCACGTATATATATTGAAAACTTTGTAATAAAATTCAAAATAAACGTGTTCAAACCATTGAGGTATTTAGACCAATATTAATATTACTATTACTACCCTCCTTGTTCTGTGATTAATACCTCCATGGTTCAAACCAAATATGTAGAGTGAAAATATTTACTCCTAGGTCCAAACCACGGTCTTAGATTTACAGGTCTGGACAGTGGCCTATCTATCAATGCTATTGAGTTGACCCCTTTATGACTGAAAGCGTCACTAGCAATAAAGTTTTGTTTTAACATTGCAATATAGCGTCTTACTAGCAGTGCTCCGACCAAAGATGTTAGAAGGGTCCAGATGGAGCATGACGCCGGGAATTGTAACCAAACAAACGCTTGACATGGCTGGTATCAAAATGGCTCACTAATTAAAAAATTGAGGAAATATTAGTCAGGAGATGTGTAAACAGGGCTAAAATATAGAGTTTTCAATCTAAAACATTAATTAAACAGCAAAATACATTAATTTACCATTAAAAATACCAGTCTGATGTGTACTTTTGAAGTTAAAGCAGTATGGCGGCTAGCAAATTTGGTGGCTACCTCTCCCCCCTCGTGGCTTCACTCCCCTCGCCCTCGTTCATATCTTATGCTACTCCCGTGGCTCCGACACGAGCTTGCTCCTTGTAGATCCATTTGCGCAATGTTAAAAGAACCACAGAGTGCTAGTGGCGCCAATCAGTCTGACGAGGGTCAATTTTCTACCCAAGTGTCCAGACCTGTTACTCTATGGCCGTGGTCCAAACACTAGCTGAATTATCCGAATCTAGACAAAATTCTCCATGGAGTTGCTTTGACTTCGAGACTCACTTGAACCAGCGCATACCATTGCGACTTATTATTGCTTTGAAATTTACGCTACATAATTTCTAATATTATAATTGATTTGCATAGTAACGTTCAAAACATGTACAACATTATTTCCCAGTTTGTTTAGTTATTTTAACGCATTTTCTTTGATCCGAAGACGCTCAAAGCTCATAAATGTTTGATAGTTAATCTGCCTTAAATAACATTGTCACGGAGAGTTTTTTTTTAATGTATACAATGTATTTGAACATAACAAATTGCAAATTGACAATATTTCCCAGTGAAACGGTATTCCTCAAGTAATGTAGTGTAGAATACATTTTTTAAAGACTTATTCTCCAGATTATTCTTCTGAAAAAAATTACGTAACATTGATTCTAAAGAATAGATATTTAAAATCTATTTTTAAAATTAAGTCTTTTGAATCGTAATAGAAATAACATTGATTCTCAGGAATACATTTAAATTCATGGAGTTATTGGTTTAATATAAATATTCTTAAAAGTGATTTATGTAACATTGATTCTCAAGACTACATTTCGTTTGAAGACGTTTTTATTTAATAAATATTCTCTAATGGGGTATATCTAGCAATGATACATTTTGAAATAAATCGTATGTTAGTAATTTATATAGAAATCATTCTAAATAATATATTTTGTTTGAAAGAGTTATTTTCTTTAATAAATATTCAGGATATTATTTTATACACAATTGCTTCTCAAGAATTCATTTTGTTAGTAAGACTTAAAATCCGAATTAATCTTCTGAAAAGTAATTAATGTAGCATCGATTTTCCATTCAAATTTCGTGGCTACTTACCTGGTAGGCATAGCGGTTGGCAGCGAAGTTTTCAGCGGCCGAGAAAGTGAAATGAAGTCATTATGAAAAGTGAGGAAAACGGGAGTGCCACGAGAAAACCCACCAGTTGACAGCAACATGAAACACGTTCATTTCGCGTAAGAAAATAGTGGGCGGTCCAGAAAGGAGTCGAGCTTGTTACTTATGAGTGTCAGGCATGTGCTCTAACCACTGCACCACCGCGGCCTCAAAAGGAGAGACGGAGAATCGAGGAGATGCAGAAGCAAAGAAAAACGTGAGTACCACGAGAAAACCTATATAATTGGCATGTCTGCCATTCTTTTTACGCGAGAAATATCCTGCTTCGGAACTGACCCCGAATACAATTATGGAATGGGATGAAAACTGTAACATCGGCTAGAGTTCATGAGTACAACCAGTCACGTATAAAAATCAACCTTTGTAACATTCTGAAACAGCACATGATCTTAAAAAACCATTCAACTCTAACATCTTTATGGCAAAGTGAACATTTGTTATAATTATCTTTCAAGAATAATAATCACTGAAGTATGTCATTGTGGTCTCAGACTTAAACTTTAGAGTACAGTAAGCCATTATGCTGATGTAGAGAACTAAAACCACCAATCACTGGCCAAGAAGCAGAGTTGCAGGTGTGCACATCAGTCACTTGAGCAAAATTTGTAAAAAATAATTTTTGTCAGAAATCAGCGATTGTAAAAATGAGTAGAGAATTCAACAATTACTATGCGGGTCGTTAAGGGATACGGACGTTCTATAAACGAGATTTTAGGCGTATCTGTCGTAAGTCAGCTGGCGCCAGGGGTGTTAGATAGCAGGCCTAGCCAGGGTGTTTACTGCCGGCTGCTGACGTCACAGATCAGGAGGTATTAGCGCAGATCCAGGGATAAGACTACGTGTCCATCAAGAGTTAACAAGGAAGTAGCAGGGTATAAATACTCTGCTGTGCGGGGCTGTATGTATCCAGCAGACATGACTCCAGCACGCTACATCGTCTTCAGCGCTGTCCTAGTGCTACTGGTGCTGGCCTCTAGCGGCGAGGCCCAGGACGACGGACAGAAGGACTCTGGGTGGCTGCTACAACCACTCTCCCCGCATATCAACAAAGACTCCAGGCGTCAGTCTGGCAGTGGATTCTTCATACCTCGCCTAGGCCGCCACGTGCCACAGGATGGTGATGTCTTCTGAGAACTCTTCTTCTTCGCACCAGCAATGTTTCCTGTACATGCGCTTCTTCAAATAAACCTGGCTTGCTAAATTACTGCTGTCTTATTTCACCTGCCGTACAGAGTTCATGCACAAACAAAGTCTCACAAAGCGAAATGGTGCACGACCATCTATAACTATCAATACTTTCCCCGCCAACGGGCTTTCAGCAGGCATATTTCATGTACTGAATGTTAATCTGCTACACCATTTTACATTTTTAATACTTTAAAACACTTCCAAATTAGATGCAAAATAAAAGTTGTGTTATTTCTTATCTTCTAACATATGTGAGTTTATATGGAAGTTATTTATTATCTAACAATGCAAATATGCGCAGTAGATTTACAACAAGATCATTGAAATCATTGTCAATATATTGATTCGCTTTCAGAAGTGCTTGTAACGGGGAAAATAATGCAAGTTAAGATGGTCGTGCAACATTCCTGGAAAGTTATAACCTACGATTGTCTTCTGTTAAAATAATCACCAGATAGTAAACGGAATACGTTGGTGTAGTGCTAAATCTTCGAACTTGCATTCGGAAAGAATTTGATTATATTTCCTACCCAGATAATCTTATCTCGGTTTGTTCCAAAATCTCTCCAGGAGAATGCTGAGTAGTTTTCTTAATACAGATTATTGCAACTTTCTTTCAAAGGCTTGATTCTCTGAGACACTAGTTCTATATTATTTACTACTTTACTAGCGACAAGGTACCATGAATTTCAATGAGGTTAAATGTTTGCAAGCTTTCTTATGTTAGGACACATAGCCTGTGTTAAAATTGCCTACATTGCAGATTGAGAATGCAACTGCATTATTTATGGATGTGTTTGGCAAGGGATAATTTTTGCCAATAGCTGCGCTGGAGTATGTGCTAAAAAATTACAGAGGGCAGTAAAGTTAGAGAAAAATAATTTAATTAAAATAACTTAAAAACTCATAACACGTATAAGTTTTTAATTTCAAAATACTTTAACACGATAAGTTTTGCTAAGATTCAAGCCTTCAAACTGGAAATTACACCTGTTTTATAGACCTCTCGACATTAGTTGCAGAACTTGCGGCAGAAATTGTCCCTTGCCAAACTAATAACATTGAACTCTCTAACATATAGTAGGGGCCGCGGTGGCCGAATATTCATCGCATTTGCAACGGTCTTGGCTTGTTTGTTTTTTATTGGAATTGTATACAAATACTTTGAGTACGCATCTATCACCACGAGAATAAACTTGTAACCTTTATTAACTTTGGAAAATACACTAAAATCCACCAAGTCAATTTGAAACAAATCATTCAGACCGAATGTAATTATTTTCCGTCTGGGGAAATTAATACGACGCGGAGCGTGCAATTCGTCCACAACAGCCGCAATATTCATATTTTATTTATGTTTCATAAGTAACACAAGTATCATAAGTAACCATCTTCTGTCAGCTCCTCCAGTATCGATATAATATCCGCCTGATGACTATTGTTACCGGCTTCTTGAGACGCAATTAGTAACCGCAGGCGAGATATTAACTCATTAGGATTATTATAGTATACGTAATTAGCATCCTTATCGCTCTTGCTTAAACCCTGTCCTTCCACGATAGAGTATCTGCGACTTATTAGCGGGAACTTGGGGTGATTCATGTCTTTATACTCGCCAGTAG
>PNEQ01113334.1:0-48280 GCA_003012365.1 Medauroidea extradentata
AGTTGAGTGTCGTGAATATTAAATGAAGTACCTGGTTTTGGTTCAGCTGGCTGACAAACTTGGCTGGACTCTGGCTGTCTTGTTTCGGAATGCAGCCGCAAGTCTTCTGTTTCTGCACCTTCCCCTTCAGTTGTTTCTAAACACAGTCTTTTGTTGGCACTCGAAATAAAATTTAGCAAAGTCCCTTGCTTAGTTTTTTCCATTGTAAATGAAAGCTGCATGTGTCCTATACCCTGAAGCTGGAAATGCGCGTCACGAGAATCACATTTTATTTACTTATAAGTTGAAAAAACAACGAAACCAAAATCCGACACGGATTGCTAACTGAAATAGACAACAAGTTTGTTTATGAACTAGCTGTGTATTTCGGCTTACTGAGAAGACAACGTGCGTGTCTTCATAAACGTTGCCACCACGAGGGGTTCCTAGTCACTGTAAACAAACAGCCCTATCCTTGAGGATGCGAAGGCAAGCAGGTCAGTGTCGACAACAAAGGGTGTGGAATGCGGGGGGGAGGGGGGGCAGCAAAGGGAAGGCGGTGGGGGAGAAGGTATGCAGTGAAGAGAGGGTGGAAGGAAGCAAAAGTGAGAAAAAAAAAAAAAGGAACACAAATGTTCAGCTTGCTGATTAATATTTCACTGCATATAAGTGCGTGTGTGTGTGAAATTAATACTTTATTTTCCTTATAAACTGTTTGTCGTTTGTAAGGTATGTAGTGTATAACAGCCAAAAAGTATTGAAAAATAATTCTGAACATAACTCACTGCCTACTGTATGACTATTTTCCGAATCTCAAAAAAAACATATATAACTTCGGGGAAGGGGGGGGGATCTATCCCCCCCCCCCCCTTGCGACCGCCACTGCCAGTATTGCAGACGTGTACGTAAGGCACTGAAACAAAGTAGGACAAAATTCCGAAAAATAGAGGTCCCTAGCGACAACACACTACATACGTAGGTCAACGGCAACCTTACCGCTCCTGCCTCACACATACAAAACACAATCTATCTACGGAGGCCCCTTAAGGGCGCGGTATACCGAAATTTCATCATCATTATTTTATTTTGAATTTGTTCCAGATATTTCTTTTTTCTTGTTTTAGACACAAAATGTGACTAAATTTGGCTCTTATGAATTTTTTTATCTCTCGTAGTTTTCGCGTAATGGCTTGTTAAAGTCATATTTTGCATGTTTCCGTTTTAACGACTACACTAAAACCAACTGATATACCAAACTCAAAGAAATCACAGTGGATAAAGACATTGCAGGCTAAAATGACATGCTCATAAAATTAAAGAATAAACATTATTTGTATTTTTAAAAAAATATTGAACTTTTTAAATTTTTATTTTGAGTATGTCATTGTAGCCTGCAATGTCTTTATCCTCTGTGATTATTTTTTTTTTTTTTTGAGTTTGGTATATCAGTTGGTTTTAGTGTAGTCGTTAAAACGGAAACATGCAAAAATATGACTTTAACAAGTCATTACGCAAAAACTATGAGATAAAAGTAGTGAAAAGTCGTTATTTTTTTGTCCGCTATGTCCTTAGCTATTGCCTTAGGATTTCCTTCAAAAAATTCCAAGCGGGCTAAGCCGTGGCCGGATAGCTAGTTGTCATATAACAATAGACGTCACATTTATACAACGCTATTTTTTTACACAATCGCAGAAGGTTTACAAAACAAAACATTCGACACGAGTTAGAAACGCACGTGTAGCTAAGGTAAATAGAAAACTTCCGCCAACGGCCATACCACGCTGAAAGCACCGGTTCTCGTCTGATCACCGAAGTTAAGCAGCGTTGGGCGCGGTTAGTACTTGGATGGGTGACCGCTTGGGAACACCACGTGCCGTTGGTATTACCTTTGTTTTCTTTACTTAATTATAACTGGTACTAATTTTCTTACTAAATATTTATTATTACTTATTAATTTTTTGTTCTTACGATCTCCCACTGCTCATGACACAAATACATGCGGGGCGGGGGAAATCAGAATAACAGTGGTAGGTCACGTAAGAGTAATTTTCATTATATAAAAAAAAAATGTTTTTTACATATAAAATACAGCGCCCATATTTTTAGTACTCAAATTTTGCTTCGAAAATTGAGTAAAAAAAAAAAAGTGTAATAATTGTAACAGAACTTTCTTTATAAAACATTTAAAAAATCACCTACTAATATAAGTGACTTACACTACTATCATTCTTAGCCCCTCATATGTATTACTGCAGATAAATACGTACTTCGACACGCACCTTAACTGACGGAATGCTAGAGGTACGTGAAATTCGCGGATTCAATGACCTGTCAGCTAGACTCCAAAATCCTATGTATAGCTCGTGTTACCTGTTCATTCGCTGTCAAACCTGTAACAAGTAAAACGTAATTCGTTCCACGTTTTATTACAAATGTGTTATTGGCTGAGAGTTTACAAAAACGTGAACCAATCGGAAAGTGACAAAAATTCACGTACGTTTGAATTCCAGTTCATCCGAAAACGAATCCGCGAATTTCACGTATCTCTACTGATTGCCTTAAGACAATAAAAAATACTGATACATAGAGAATTATTAAAAATTGTTCAGCCAAAGTCTGTCTTTTAAAAACTGTAGTGCTTGCTTTATGGACTGGTTAAAGCGATTTCACTGATATTTTTTTTGTTTGACTCATTACAGTAATAAATTACGTGACAGTAAAAAAAATGTGTATTCGTATTAGTTAATTTATGATTGAATATTTGTCATTATTACTCTGCAGTGTCACAGTTACCCTTGACGGATGTATAATACACACATTCTTCATGAGAAGAAACTCACTATCCTACTTATTCTCATAAATATTAAGAAGGTGATAAATTAAGTAGCCTCTCTAAGTATTTTATGACTTGAAAATAACAAAGGAAAGTATACAAACGTAACGATTATCAAACGTGGTAAAATGGATCATTACATCACTGGAGATTTTTTTCTGTCAATGAAGGACAATAATTATTATTACCAGCAGTTTCGTAAAAAAATTTTTTTATTATTAATGCTGAAATATTGCGCCACTGGAGACTGTTAATTTTAGACATCACTGAAACTTGATTTGGTGAGAATGGATAATCGTACATTATTAAATTGTCAGCCATCGATAATGAATCTCACATATGTTGCGAAAATTGTGCGGAAAGCAAGTACATCCGCATATAGAATGACGTTAAGATAATGAATTCGGTTACTGCTTCAATTTTCTTATATAGTTTAATAAATATACGATACAATGAGACTAATTTGTAGTTCTTTTTTTAATTGACGAAACGTTAATGCATAGTTCAACAATAATATTTTGGTATATGTAAGTAATAGCGCTACATTAATTTTGTTTACATAAATTTCCCCATTACCACTCTCTCCACGCCTCCCCCGCCACTTTATTTTCACTTTTCTCTTACTTCTAATATTTATAATGAACATAAATAATATAAAAAAATAATGGTTGAAACTGACAAAACAGCAATACAAATTATTTAAATTAATAGTAAAGGTTTTCTAACACCCATTTTTGAGCTTGTGGCAGGCATATAATACAGTAAATTCTAGGCAAAGCATTTACAGTGTTACAATATAATCTGAGGAAAGGATATAAAGACAGTATAGTAACACGGCTATATTTGAGAGATTGTAATTCCGTGCTTGTGCATGGCCGTCTTTAGTAGAAGGCCGGAGTCTTGAATGTGGCAACGCTGCATCGGAGGCCTACTGCCGGTCTCTCATTGGTAGCCCTAGTCTGTGTAGACGTGTGCACGTCACTAAAGCTGCATCTAAACACATTACAGAGTCTAGGGAAGCCAAGAAGTGACAAGCAGTAGGCCCCCGATGCAGCGTTGCCACATTAAAGACTCCGGCCTTCTACTAAAGACGACCATGGCTTGTGCCGTTTACACGGACACAGACGAAGTGCCTTTGTGCACACAACATCTGACTTTATCTTAATTACCGTGTCATTGAAGCAAATGGCCAGTACTTGGAGCGACGTTAAGGCGTGGACTAGTGGGGAGACACCATATTTTACGACAGTTAAGCTCATTGCAGTTAGAGACGAGAGTGGTGAAGTGAGCAAGAAGTCGACCTTGAGTATTCGCGCGTTTTGAGGCTGCTATATCGCGTAAAAAAGATCTAAGGCCACCGTCTACTTGGATCGGTTTTGATCCATAAGAAGAAAATGTAGTCACTAATAACTTCTACAAAACAAGCATTACTTCGTACAAATACACAATCATGAATTTTCACATTTGAACAGAATTACGGGTGGCGCTTGCCCAGGCCACTGAGCTGGCCGATTGAAATTTATTTGAAAATTGCTTAACGCCTGACTGTTGTCGGTTTTGGCATAGCTAGAGATGATGGTTTATCGCGGGAAAACTTGACTATTTGCTAGGCTTCAACGTACGTTTAACTTATGAAAAGATGACTGGCTTTCACTTGTACGTGGAGCTGTTACCCTATTTGACTAAGCCTATAAAAACCTCGCTGTTTTAATATTCGATGTACGTTATTGGTCTGCAGACAGCTACGGTGTGTCAGTGTTTTCAAGGCTATCTTGACGCAAAATATTTTCGCGATATACCATCATCACCAGCCTTTAAAGAACACTACACGATGTGTATACCTATATCAGACTTTTTGAAGCTCTCGGCTGAAAAGGCGACAATGATTGCTTTTGCAGTCCTATAAAGCTATGTAAATCCTCGTGCAGAATACTAAAAAGGTATAAGTGTGTACAATACTGCCTTTATCTTTAACATTACGTCATTAAATAATAGAGTTTCCATTGAATGTGAGACGAGCTATCAACGAGAGACTACACGCCAGTTTCAGTGACTTGCGCCTAGAGGCTAGATTAAGGCGTGATGTACGTACCGTGTCGTCCTTATCGCGTACTTAGGCCTCAAACACGCAAAATACTTCAACCTAGACGGCCATATTAAGGGCGCGGTCTTCACCAATTTTCATCACCCAGGGAAGTAGCCAGGGGGAGGGTCCGTGGGGTCCAGACCCCCCCCCCCCCTTCCGTCGAAAACAAAAAAATAAATAAAATGTAAAATGATTTTTTGTTCTTCATAGACTCCAGAATGCAAAGAAATACCCTCGGGTTCTACCAGCTACCATCTATAGGTTTTGTGTGAAGCTTAATATAATAGAATGTCTAACTGAAGATAAGGAATTTTGGCTGAATTTAGCTGCGAATTCCAAAAGTGTATTTTTCTTTAAATATGCCGGTCGTTGTAAAATTAATATGTTTGTCAATTTGAGTCTTTTAAACATTTCAATATTTTTATCAAGAAAACTGATAAAATAGTCCCATTTTACACCTTGAAATACAAATATTTCCGGGGGAGGGCCCTCGGACCCACCGCTATGAAGAGGATGGGGGGGGGGGAAATGAGTGATATTGGAACCACCCCAAACTGAAATCCTGGCTACGTCAATGCATCACCATGTTTATATTTTTTGTTTGTACCAGATATTTATTTTCTTATTTTAGACACAAAATGTGACTAAATTTGTCTCTTATGAAATTTTTTTATCTCTCATATCGCCGTCCAAAGTCCCTATTTACGATATTTTAGTAAGTTTAGTTTTTTTAATCATGAAAGGGAGCAGCTTTCGAAACGCCATCACATACAAAAGTTGGAAATTGTTTGTACCATATAGCCTAGCATTTTTTCTTCAAAACATAAAGTTTTATAATTCTAGATAATTTTTTACTTTATTCGTGTCTCGTGTCGTTATATTTTTACATCCAAAAGTGTTTTTGGTACTGTGACACGTCAAAATGTCTGTTTTAGTGTTTTGGGGAACAAATGCCAAGTCACACTTATGTAGGACCGCTGGCTCAGTGGTTAGAGTTGCTGGGCCAAGGGTCCCTCCCGGGTGCGAATCCCAGTCGTGGAGGTCAATATATACAGTGGCCTCTCCGGGTACAGGACTGGGTGTTGTGTTGTTCCTTTATTTTCACACTACGGAAGACAATGGCGAAACACCGAGAGAATCACCTCGCTTAGTCAGCCGTGGTTTTATCACTCAGTGCTCTCCGTGGTTCTTAACACCATTCGTCATCAATCACATACATAAGATCATTAATACAGAAATAACTGAAATCGTAGGCTAGTAGGCCTATGTTTTCGTGGTTTTAAAAATACGTGGAAAAAGGAGTGGTAAACATCAAGAATCACTACTCATCGTGTACCGGCCAAATTATTGATTTTAAAGGTATAGTTTATCAATGATAAATATTTATATAGATGTTAGAAGTAGTCGTACTTAAAGAAAATTGCAGTATTCCAACTTCAAAATTTTCATTTTTTCGTAGGTTAGGTTACGTTACATTGGTTAGGTTAGGTTGGTTTAGGTTATTTTTGGTTACGTTAGGTTATTTCACCAATAAGTTTTCAATTTTTCGTTATGTTAGGTACGGTTAGATTATCTAACCCTACTTAAGGTAACCTAACCTTAATATTTCCTTACCTAACGAAAAATGGAAAACTTACTAGAAAATAACTTAACCTAACCAAAACTTACTTAAACTAACATGGCGTAACTAAAACTGGAGTATTTGAAGTTAGTAAACTACAATTTCTTTTACGTATAACTTCTATACTCTATCCATTCTAAGGTTGCAGCTAATTCATTCAAGTGCATGACAATAAAATTTTTGCACTTCATACATTTTATTTCAAATATTGGCGACTACGAGGAAACTGTGTTACGGCACAAGCACAATGTGAGGAATTAAGATATAATTAAAATTGCTTTGTTTAATTTCGTTAGCAATTTTTATTTCTGCTACAACCTTAAAGGGGACAGAATATAGCGACTATAGAAACATTTTTCAACTATAGACTGCACCTCTAAATTCAATAATAGTTTGCGCGGTACACGATGGGTAGTGATTCTTGATATTTACCAAATGAAAAAATCTTAAGCAAGACGGAATATTCATCAGAACTAGTTTTAACAATGATATGTACATATGCAAGATAAATTATTTATTTTGCAGCCACGCAGATGTAATTAATGCGGGGCATAACAATTCAACTGCCCACGCCGACGAAGTCAGCCGATGTTTGTTTCGTATTAATGCATTGTTCGGCTCGCAGATGTTGGCAAGAGCTGAACACGTCAGCAGTTTCTGCACGTGCAAGGGTTGTTGACTTCTTCCATCCCTCTGGTGTCCCCGGCTTGCCTCAAAGGCGTGGGTTTGTTTGTGGCGTGGTGTCCCCCCCCCTCCTTGACACCACAAAAAATCAGGAGGGGGGAAATCGCTTACGTCATCTATGTGTGTGTGTTCAGCGTGGTAGATGAGCCATACAAGCGTCTGACATGATCGGTATTAACGACCGCTTAAGAGTTCGTGTAGATAAATAAATGCTGAAATCATCCATTGATTTCTACGCTTTTTTCGAAGCCAAAACGGACAAAATACTCAATGACAAAAATATTTGCCAACTTTTATGAGTAAATCTTTATCCAGAATTACTAATTAGTTACGCGTGATATCTTGCACCGCAGTTAAATGCACGAGGTTCCGGCGTCAGAGATTGTGTCTCAGAAGTTCGTAACACTGGAAACAATTGTGTTTAACACGTTGGCTAAAACTATTGTCTAGGATTGCTATTGTTTAATTTTCGCAAATTGGCTTCAAGAAACCTACAGTTATAGATTAGTGCTTTTAACGTTGAATTATGTACCATGGCCTCTTAAGAGCGCTATACGCCGGATGTAACAATCCCGAGTTTGATGCGCGGCGACATTGAGGCGTTAAGGTTCAACTTTCCATACTCGACGGCAACAGCATCGCTTATATTCGCAGCGCGCCAAACTGGCGTACAGTGTTTTCGTACTACCTTTTTTTTTATGGGACTTAAAGCAGAGATTCTACAATTTGATTATTTCAACGCATGCTTCCAACGTTGTGTTTTACGAATCCGAGTGATATTTTTCCAGTTACAACTATCTTAAAAAAAAAACAACAAAAAAAAAAACAGCTTTTAGCCATTTTGAAAGGTCACATATTTATCTACGAAAAGAAAACACACTTAAAACTACGCTTTTTTTAAAAATAAGATTAAAGAATAAGAATTATTTGAATTTTGAAAAAAATGCTGAAACTGGAAAAATAATTTAAAAAGTTCAATAATTTATTTTAAAATACAAATAATTTTTATCCTTTAATTTTATGAGCATTTCATTGTAGCCTGCAATGTCTTTATCCACTGTGATTTTTTTTAGTTTGGTATATCAGTTGGTTTTAGTGTAGTCGTTAAAACGGAAACATGCAAAATATGACTTTAACAAGCCATTACGCGCAAACTATGAGAGATAAAAAAATTTCATAAGAGCCAAATTTAGTCACATTTTTTGTCTAAAATAAGAAAAACATATCTTGTACAAATACAAAATAAAATAATGATGATGAAAATTGCGGTAGACCGCGCCCCGCACGAGCCAGTATATACTCTATCCATTCTAAGGTTGCAGCTAATTCATCCAAGTGAATGTCAATAACATTTTTGTACAGCATAAATTTCATTCTTATCACCTACCTGTTTCCGTACCTCACGAAGCATCTAGCGCCTGCTGTATAGGGCTCTTAGCTCGATTAGCTGCACGCGTCTCACGTTGCCCGGCCAGGAATACATTACCACAATACGAGATGTAACAGAGTCTCTGGTTCTGAATGTCCGATAACTAGAGTCCTGCAAATACGCGGGTTAACTGATCTGTAGGTTAGTCTCCAAGAAAGTATGTTTACTGAAGTAGGAATCGACTGCTCATTGGCTGCTCACTGATACAGCGATTCAACATAGTTGGGCCTGCAATTAGGAGCGTCGTTAAGGGCGTTCAAGTGGGGAAAAATTCATAATTTTATATTTGTATAAAATAGTGTTAGTTTTGTAGACATTACTTCAGAGAACATTAATATCTAACGGAAAAAAATTAGCTCATCTAGTTTTCCCGTAATGTCACTTCAAAGTCAAAATTTGCATATTTTTACTTCATACAAAACTTGACAACCAGTAAATATAATGAAATGGAAAAAATCTCATCAAAACTACACGTCATCGTCTACGGCTTGAAGCATATACAAACACATTATAAAATATTTCTGTGTTTAAAATAAATTTCTAAAAGTACCAAAAAAAATTTTAATTTTGAAATTTTTTATTTAACATAAACATTTTTTTGTAACGGGTTTTAAATGCTACAGGCCATAGACAGTAACGCGTAGTTTTGATATGATTTTTTTCATTTCTTTATGTTAACTGGTTTCCAAGTTTTGTATGAAGTAAAAATACGCAAATTTTGACTTTGAAGTGCCATTACGGGAAAACTAGATGTGCTAATTTTTTTCCGTTAGAGGTATATGTACTCTCAAGTAATGTGTACAAAACTAACAGTATTTCATACAAATATAAAATTATGTTTTTTCCCCACTTGAACAACCTTAATATTGGCTCGGTGCCCTCTACGAGGTGGCATATATATGTCTAGGATCGATCGCTAGAGTCCACGATTTTGCACGAAAATAATTCTGCAACAGTTTGTTTCAATGCCTTATGTGCACTGTTGCAGCTTTGCTTCATGGTTACTGGCAGAATGTATTATTGCACAGACGTGGCTCATTTGACTGTGCCAACAGGAACAAGGTTACTGCGACACCACACGTCTGTGATTTGCGGGTAGAACCCTAGACGCTGAGAGTTAAAACCATCCAATCACTGGACACGATGCAGCGCTGCAGGTGTGTGCATACGGCACTGAAACTAATTTATGAAAAAATCTTTTCGCGAAAATCAGTGTTCCTTACGTATACACATATTGTTACTTTTTATATAACATACCATTCCTGAACCAACTCGCGATTTTTGTCGGCCACGAAGCGTCATTACAATTTATTAAGGACGGTTGTCCTTGTAACCTTAAATTATTTAATTTTACAAGTGTTTGTAAAGGTTCTTACAAATTATTTTGTTAATTTTACAACATTTTTATAGTTTTAGTTTCCATTTATCTCCGCCAAATAACATACGTACAGTATCGCAGTAACCTTGTTCTGATTGGCACAGTCAAATAAGTGACGCTTCTACACACACACACACACACACACATGCTGCCAATGACCATGAAGCACAGCTGCAGATGTGCACATAATGTATTGAAACAATCTGGTACAAAATTCATTTCACGAAAATCAGTGGTCATTAGCGATATGTATTCAGAGAATTAAACTCAACTGTAAACAGTAAGATGTTCTACAGACTAAGCAAAGACAAATAGGTGAAGTGAAAGTTGAGAAACTTCGATAAAATAGGAGCAAATAACATATAAATTGAGTTAGCGTAGGAATAAATAAAGTGCGCGGATAATAAACGCAGGGGTACAAGTCGGGTCCTCTTAATTATTTCTAATCACAATAAGAGAAAATTCTTCACTCAAAAACTACTGCACCAGGATAAAATAAAATATTTAATCCAACATTTTACGAATGTAAGCTCCGGCGTTTTTAATAAAACTTTACAAATGTATGCTCATGAGTAAACGAAATTTCTTTAGTAACTTGGTTCCCATTATGACTCGGCTTCCTCTGTAAAAGACCTCAAGACAAAACAGTATGAAGTGTACAAAAAACTACCTGCTTAATGGAAGGGAACATAAATATTGAAATAAAAAATATATTTCAATTTCAAGCTTGTGTTATTGTGAGTCGACGGAGCCACTCCCAGGAGATGATACTTCGCGGTGACAAATAGTCGTCAGTGACAGCACACAGCGAGTGTCTGAGGCAGTGACATTCTTCAACGTCAAGCCTGGCAGACGATGTAAACGCCCTCCAACTGCGTCTAAATAAAACACTACAGACCAAATGCTGGCGGAGGAGAAATTTACCTCCGTAAACAACATAACACTGAAAACGTTTTTTTGGGACACTGAAAGGAGTTTTTACCTAACATTCGTTTGAACATGGCGAAATAGAAGTCTATCGCGTGTCTTGGGGTTCTTCCCATAAATAGAGACCGGAATAATTCACGGGTTCACTGACCTGTAGGCTAGCATCCAAGAATATATGTGTATTGAAGAAGACAAAAGCTGCTCGTTGGCTACTCGCTGACACAGTGAAATGGGCCTGCAATTAGTTACATTTTTATTATTGGCTCATCGACATCAAGGCGATGTCAAATAAGTCAACGGCCAATTGTGAAAGTAGCACGATCTTACAGTTGCTGGAATTCTAGCTTGTGTCTGAAAGAAAACGCGAATTTTTCAGGTCTCTATCCATGTGTCTCAACGTGTGTTATTGCAGTAACATCATTGTAATGCCACAGTCAAATGTGAAACGTCACTTCACAAATATCCGCTTCCAATAACCTTGAACCACTGCTGCAGCCGTGTACGTAAGTCACTGAAACAAACTGGGACAAAATTATTTTCGCGAAAATTTCATGGCCCTACGTAATTATTTTTTCGATGAAGTAGAAAAAATACCATGGTAAAATAATCAGTTGTTGATTATTTTCAATAACTTACAGCGTGTGTTCCACGGAAACAGAAGTAATTGAAGACGCAAGAGGATGAAGGTGTTATGTTACAATTTGTAAAACGTCCAGTTTCTTACACGAGCAAATATGTTATGCACGTACATGGACGTAGAAAGCTAATTTTTCCAGTGGGGGTCCAGCCGTCAGCGAGATATTTATGACCCCAAGCTTAAAGCGGGGGGTCCGGGGGTCCTCCCCCGGGAAAATTTTGGTTTTTAGATGCAAAATGGTGCTATTTGAGCAAGGTTTGAACTAAACTATTAAATAAAGATACGATAGAAATTTCAATGTTTTTAAATATATATTTTTTGTCTTAGTATACTACGTTATAAGTAAATCATAATCAAATTTGGCGCTTTGTATCCTTCCTCGTTTGTGACTTCTTGTTGCATATCTTGTATGAATGTGCGAATTACGTACTTACAAGTTTGAGTCATGGTATTCACCATGTTACATGTCAATACAATATAGGCCTACTTCATAACTTTATTGAGTCATCACACTGTGATATCTCAAAGTTATCACAAAATATAGTTCTCGGACTGTGGCTGCGTTGTAATTTTTGTGCAGAGAAAAAAAACATGAGTGAGATGAAATAATGGTTGGTTATTCATAATTCTGTTAATTAATAATAGCTCGACATATATTCAGGTGCAGGCATGTCGTTTTTTTCCTTGCCAATTATATTTTAATGCTGCAATATTCCAAAACTATAAGCAAAAAAATTATATGTTGGATTATATAATCACATAGACTCAAACATTATTTAAGTGATCTTAAATGTCAAAGAACATTTTTAATTACGAAAAACTGCAATTGCAACATAAATCAACAGAAAAAAAGAATAACAGTGAATTAAGTTAATATATAAAAATTGTTTGTACATAACTAACATTCCAGAAAAGCAATTTTAATTTTCTGTTTTACCAAACACGTTTTTCCTTTTGTCTGTCCAAATGGTCTTTATGCACATGGCATAACATTAAGGAGTTCAGTCGCTTCTGGGTCATAGTACTCCCAAGGTAAGTTCCTGAATAATTATAAAATATTTAGCCTAAATTGTCCTACATGCATAGTTAGTTTTGTTATTTACGCCTTTCAATGGCTAATATAAAATAAAAATACACACTTTTAATGGAAAATAACATACACGGTACGTTAAACAATCGTAATACATTACGATATCATGCATTGGACCATACTGCGCACACAACTCCGTGTTGAAGTGCCTCTTTTACTGCACGTAAGAGACACATCTAGCAGCCACTGTATGAAACACAGCGACATGGATTTCGGAGATTAAAATACCCCTTTCTTGAATAATAACGTAGGCAACGGGTATACTTTTTATAATAGCAGTTGTATACACATTGATGTATTGTTGGCTAAAACATTGTTGTCGGCTTGTTCCTAGTTGTTGATATTTAAATAAAACGAGCTGATTTACTTTTGCTCACGATCATCTCACGACAATATAACTTAACATTTTCAGAACACGAGATATAGTATTTTTTTTTATTTTGACATTAAATGGTTCTGTTTATGAATAAATTATTTTCATAATATGAAATAATTGTGTAGTGAAATTAAAGTAATAACAGGTGACACACTATTGTTACAATGAATATGAACTGAGCTTGCCTATTTCAAATTTGCGGGAAAAATAAAAACAATTGTTGGACGATTCTTAGCATAAAAATTAAAATTACATTTTTTAATTAGTTTGAAAAACTTTAAAACATATTAAATATAATCATGGAAAACTTGTCTTAAGGGGCTCGTCTACCTGCCTTTAAACAGTGTTGCTGCGTGACAGCAATTCTCTTCTTTCTAAGAAACTACTAAACGTGTTTATAATTTGTGCCTCTAGGAAAAGAACAAACACTTCAAACTATGTCGGTACGGTAGTTTTAAAACATTACATTAGTTAGAAATATCATTTCGGAGGACCTCAAAATAGCTAAAAACCGCTTTTTCCAACCTGTTATATCTGAATAACTAGCCATAGGATTCGTGTTAATCCACCTGGGGAACATGCATTCGACTTTGCTTAAAACTTTCCAAAAATAAAAAGATAGGGTGACCGCGGAAAGTATCAGTCCGGCGAATGAATTACGACACCACTGCGCGTCGTTTCAGTGTATTGTCCTAGAGGTGATACCGCATGCGCCGGGCTACATCGCCCTTGGCGCCGTGTCTCACTAACACAAATATATGGCCAGTAGGCGAGCCCCTTAAACGAAGATTACACGAGCGAAGTCACTGTGTATTGTGTGAACTTACCAGCACTGTTTTCGACTTCTTTCCGTCTGAATTAAGCCACATATCCAAAGTAGATCTTTTCATCTTGACAAACAAGCACTTCACATCAACATCACTAAGGCACACGGCACTACTCACATTGCTGGACACTTGAATACTGATACAGTGACACGACGACACACCACAACCACGTGCACCACCGCCAGGACGAAGGGACGGTGGGAGGGGTGAGTCACCTGATAGCCTACTGCCAGGACAAAGGGGTAGGGTTAGTTGCGACCACGTTATTTCTATGAAAAGATAAAATTAGCGGGCTGTAGTTTGTGTGTTGGTTTCCAATCAGGCTGTTAACACATTAAGCACATGATGTCGTGAAAAACGTGTATGTTTAACTACGCACTGTTAACAGGCAGTGATATGTTTTAAAGTTTGACTACAAAAGGGTTCATTGTACACTGAATGTGAGTAGCTTCATAAAGTGGTACAATATAGTTTCCCAAAGTGAATAATGAACATCTAAATAAACAAATTTCCCGCCACCTATAACTGTGATGGGTGTCCATCTCAATTCCAGTGGGGGTCCTTATAGCCATAGTGGGGGTCCAGACCCCCACGACCCCCACGGTTTCTACGCCCATGTGTACGTACTTTTCATATAACACTCAGAACTCACAGAAAAACAGCATGTATTTAAACACAGCAGTGGATGAAGGGGCTATGTTCCATTGGTTTCATGTATGGAAATCTATGGGCAGAACATTTTAAAATCATAGGAGTGTACAATACGCCTTAATTTTTAATATACGAAATAAAATTATAAGGCCACCACTGGTTGTCTCACTGAGCCGAGTTGTCGGCGAGAAGACTTGCACGCCAACTCAGTGAATTGACGCCTAGAGGCTAGAGCAAAGCGTTACGTACAGTACGTGTTACGTCGTCCTTACTGCTTCCGCACGTAAGCTTCGAAGGTTCTATGTATATGTTTTGATCGAATAAAGCTAAATACTTTATTTTTCGCTAATTTGCATTTTATCTGATTTGAGACAACTCCCCTGTTTTTTCCCTCCATTCTGATTACTTTTCCTATATTATCTTGGTTCGCTCTTCGCTCTTGGTTTTACGAGACAACACAGCACTGGAATGGCGTATATCCAAAATATTTCACGTAACAAGTATTTTCCGTAGTTAAAAAATTTCAGATAATATTATTCATCACCGTTTGATGGAAACCAGTATTACGTAAAAAAGGCAGACATAATCTTAAAGTGTAATGCTTCTCTGAAGATACACTTTCTATCAATTTCCTGACTTGTAATGCGGGCGGCACAACAGCTCACAGTTAGTGATAGAAGGCGGGAAAGGAAGGGGGGAAGGTTCTTGAGGCAATAGTACTTGGGTCAGTTAAAAGCCGGCGATTGGTGTCCTGAGAAAACATTGTGAAAGTGAAATCACTGGACTACGTTGCATTCTACGACTGTAGAGGAATGTTCCAAGCAAATAATGAAATTTTCCATCGACACTACAAAAGGTCTAAAGGATGAAAGATTGGTTCGATTCTTGCATTGACAAAACGTATTTGAAAGCGCACAGCAACGAAACTAAACTAAACTACTGAATAGTGAAAAATCAAAGGTGGTGCATGGAAAAAATGGCAGATTGGTTGTCTGAAGAGAACGACTTTCACAGCATGACGGCAACCAGTAATAATAAAGGACAGTGAGCTTATTCAGAAAATATTTCTGCACGTGCTAAGATTTAATAACTTGGCGACCATCTTCAGCGCTTCTTTGACTATTGGTAGAGACATGCCCAATGCACGTTATTATTTGCGAACAGACTAGTCTTCATTTACCTGAGTACACCATTGAACACAATCTGTACATTGGCCACCGGCCCTTATGTGATGTCATTAACGTAACTAAGGGCGCGGTTCACAGCAGTATTCAACGTATATTTGTACCAGATGTTTTTTCCCCCCTTATTTTAGACATAAATTGTGATGAAATCTTCCTCTTAGGAAATTTGTGAACCGTAAAGTGCAAAATTTTACGTTTACGACTCATTACGCAAAAACTATGAGCCATACACAAATTTCCTAAGAGGAAGATTTAATCACAATTTACGTCTAAAATAAGAAAATAATATCTGGTGCAAATATACAAATAAAAAACCGTTTAAAACTGATGAAAACCGCGCCCTTAAGAGTGAGAGACAGTCACAACGTTGAATTTTTGTATTTTGTGTCATAACTTTTCCTCTGCGTAAGTTTATGCAACTTTAACCTAACTACAGAATAGAATACATACTGATAGAATCTTAGACATCATAAATCTATATTTTGCATTACTGTTGTTACAGATTAAATTGCTGTTAAGAAAATAATAAGAATTTTGTAACTGCAATTCTATCTGTAACAACACTACCGGAAAATAATAAAGTATGATGTCTAAAATTCCTTTAATGTGTATTCTATTCTGTAGTTAGGCTTAATTGCATACATTTTCCCAGAAGAAAAGTTATGACTAGGGACATGAAAAAGTCGCGTTTTCTTTCAGGTACAATCTAGTATTCCAGTAACTATAACTTCGTGCCACCTTCGCAATTGGCCGTTGACTTATCTGACACCTCCTTGAAGTCGCTAAGCGAATAATAACAACGTAACTAAATACGGGCCCATACCACAGTGTCAGCGAGCAGATTGAATACACAGATATTCTTGGAGGCTAGCCTACCGGTCAGAGAACCCGAGAATTTGTCCGGTCTCTAGTTATGGCACAAAATACAATAATTCAAGATGGTGACTATCTCTCACTCTTAACTGATTTACATGGCGTTGGTAAAACTACCGTGGACATTTTAAATGCCCCGCTTCAAACCACGGCATTTGCATACTAACGGTGAAATAAGTCAAGGAAGCCAACAACAGCTTGAAGTCTAATCAGTAGTCTAAAAGTAACGCGAAATTTGCAAGTCTCTACTAATTGTTATTGATAGAGAACCGGAGATTCTGCGGGTTTAACGACATGCTGGCTGGACTCCACAGTTCTGTACATTCTCTATAGACTGTTCACGATAAAGTGAGCACTACTTAAATTTTTCTTTCAGCCATTTTGCAATCTTATACAATATTTTCAATGAAAACTTCCATAAAACTAAAAACCAGTGCAAACGTTTCATCGCTCTCAAAACTTAACTACTTTGGCCCCAATAAAATGCAATTTTTGGTAATTGCAAGTGTTGGGGAGTGCTGAGTTTAGTGTGAACAGCCTATACTTGTTGATTGGCTGTTGTTCCAGTAGTGGCCACTTGTACATGTGACAATGTAGCGCGGGAGTCAGTATGCTGTGATATTGGTCATTTCAGGGGGATTGATCCCTGTCAGATCGGTTTTACGGTTTTTCTTATATAAATCAGGGAATAGAGACATTGGTTTACTTTTTTCACGCTGACAAGTCATAGTTTATTGTTTCATTCACTTTTTGGAATCCATACGGCATTGTTTCTGTTAATTTTGTGGCCTGTGTAGTCGCTCCCATAAATAAAGCAATTTTTTATTTTCAGCTGTTTCCCGTTGCAAAATAATGAATTTATAATGGTTCCAACAATTACAGCAAATCGATTAAGTTTGTATCTGTGCCCTGTCGTGACAAAAATTTTGATACATCGACTGGAACAGAAGTTATCGAGAAGGAACGGATAAATCCAAGGCAGTAGGGATCAATACCCATTAACAGTAACCCAATCTCAAAGGTAATTACTGTGTACAGGAGTTTGTAATTTAAAGACTTCTCCGCGAAATTTCCCGGTCTTTAGTTACAAACGGAGTGTGTTCGTATGAGAATAGGCCAGTGGAGTCTAGCCGTCGCCAAGTAATTACGCGGACTCTACACGTCTCTAGTTATTGATACGGTAAGGAAAGTTAAGAGAGTTTAAATACTTGCATGTTAGAATCCACTGTCCTATACATACTCAAGCCCCGTATATTCATTGTCTGCTATTCCAGTCAGTAGCAGCTAACAAATGGTCGGGGCATGTATACACAACTGCATTAACACAAGAAATACATAGTCGAAGCTGTATTCAGTTCGCAGTGCATTTAAGAGTGCGTGGTAGATGAATAAACGCTGAAAACATAAAATTGATTTATACTTTTTTTTCGAAGCCAATATGGATAAAATACTCAATGACAATCCTTGATAATGGTATTTGCCAACTTTATGAGTAAATATTTATCCAGAATTACTAATTCGTCACACGTGATCTCTTGCGCCGCAGTTAAATGCACGAGGTTCCGGCGTCAGAGATTGTGCCTCAGAAGTTCGAAACACTGGAAACAATTTTCTTTAAAACGATGGCTAAAACTGTTGTCTAGGATTGCTATTGTTTAAGTTTCGCAAATTGGCTTCAAGAAACCTACACTTATACATTAATGCTTTTAGCGTTGAATTATGTACCACGCCCTCTTAAGGTTCTTCCGTATGGCTTATATGTTTTTTGAAAGTGGCTGCGAATGGTTCATGACCCTATCATCGACCACGAAGAATGTACTTAATTTGCCATAATAATTCATATAGATTATGAGTTTACAAAACTACACTGTTGATCAACGTTATCATTGAATGCAACAGTTATGCCCGTTGTAAGTTTAGAAGGGTTAAGTATAATAACGAAATAAGTTTAATAGTAGCCTAAGAACTACGTCTGCGCTGGCCACCAAACTGTTCGTGTGAATTAAGTCGTATGTCTGCATGTATTTTAGCAGACAAACAACATTTTTGAATTTCACATTCTTCTTTTGCGAATGTTTTCATGTCGGGATGGTAATTTACTTCTTGTGTGTTTACTGGCGGCAAAAATACCCCAAACGGCACTATCAACGTTTTTTTTATGCAGGAAATTTCCGCTACAAGACATCTGAAGCATCAGAGCAGCGCACAGCATTCCTTTATCTTTACTGCCAAGTCATTAAACTATATGGCCACGCTTGTGGCGAACAGTCTGCGGAAAGACTGCACGCCCACCTTGCGCGTTCAGACTATGATGTATACGATGTTCGTGCTTGGGTCGCCCTTATTAGTCCGGCGCTTCTAAGACCTCGGGCATGCAAGATATATGCATGCAGCCCGACAGCGGGCGTCCTTCAGAGTTGCCAACTTCCTAGTTAGTCAAGAACTTACTGGCCTGTGTCATTCATCATGATTATGTTATCTTAATTTCTTTCTGATTCAAAATTTAGCAGCATTTATTTGAAAATACTTCAATAGAAACTTACCTTATCGTTCATTGTGAACATTTTATTTGAAATAGAATCTAAAAAAATCAAGCTAATTTAAAAATTAAGATAATTTTCTCTCAGCCTGTAATAAAGACTAAATCTTCTAGCCGACCTCCATAAAATAATCGGTTAGGCGCCGGTCTACGGTATGACAGGTCCCGGGTTCAAATCCTGGTTCGATCATGGATGCTGTGTTGTCCCTTTACCTCTTTTCACCCTCATTGGCTCTTAAGAGTGTGTGTTAGATAAATAAACGCTGAAAATATATATTGATTTCAACGCTTTTTTTCGACGCCAATATGGATAAAATACTCAATGACAATCCTAGATAATGGTATATGCCAACTTTATGAGTAAATAATTACCCAGAATTACTAATTCGTTACGCGTGATCTCTTGCGTCGCAGTTATATGCGCGAGGTTCCGGCGTCAGAGATTGTGCCTCAGAAGTTCGTAACACTGGAAACAATTTTGTTTAAAACGTTGGCTAAAACTATTGTCCAGGATTGCTATTGCTTACTTTTCGTAAATTGGCTTCAAGAAACCTTCAGTTATATTAATACTTTTAGCGTTGAATTATGTACCACGCCCTCTTAAGACGGCAGCCTGGTGAAGGATGTGTTTGTGTGTGTGAGGCGAAATTCCATGAAGCATTTTAAGCGAAGCCAGCCGGCCGGCACATGTATTGTGATATCGCATCTACACCCAATGTCGTAAACGCGCGCGCAGTGTTCCCGCCGTAACGTTTTTACCAAGGGGGTTTAAGCGATGACCCATCATTTTATTGAACGCGTCACTATAGCAAAGCCCACTGTACTTGTAGATCTCAACTTTAAACAAATACGTTACGTATCGCTTGAGAAACAACCGCGTGAAAAAAGCATATTTTAGCCAAGTTTGAGGCTTTAAAATAATGCTTCCAATTTGCGCAGAGTCTTGAAAGTCACATTCACAAGTAGTCTGAAGTGTGTTTTCTTGTCGTAGATAAGCATTGTGGATGCACGTTTACTGGTCTCTGAGAGAAATCGCAACTACGAACACGCTGTACGCAGTTCGAGGGCCAGCCAGGCGGCCGTCTTAAGACCTCGTTGTTAAGGGGCCGTGAAACCCTCTCAACAAACCTAAATGACTTCTAGTACCGATACGGTATAATAAAACGTATCTAAACGTACAGTGTGCTGTAATGTGCATACAATGAAACACCGCAGTAATTCCTTATAATCTTCATTTATTATACGAAAATTGATAATTTTGACAATTAAAGTGATTCCTATGCGAGGAAATATGTTTTTACAGAACTATTCCACATGCGCCCATTGTGCCAATGTACGAAAGAAAAAAAAACACTTCGAACAAGGACGGAATGACATTGTTAAGCGCCCATGTTAATTTTAAAAAAACTGTTTCTAAGACCTACAAAACAGCTAAATATACTAACCGGATGTATGTAAAACTTAGGAACGTATACTCAACTTTACTACAGATTTAGTTTAGTTTATTGCATCCATTATATCTTTTTGAGTACAGTTTTGCAGGAAGATATTGTACAAGTCATCTTTACAATATAATGTACAATAAAGTTGCCAATCATTAAAATTATATGTTCGCCTTTTTAATTCAAATAGTAAAAACGGATCGGGGGAATCTTGCACCCTAGTTCAGCGCTTAGCTCGTTGTGGTGATGCGACAAGTTCGTCCTTTTTACTATGTCACTTCTGGGCCTCTAGTGCGCAGGTAGGCGGAGCGTTTAAGGTAACGGATTCATATTTACACTGGCATATCGTAGCAAGCGTATTATTACTAGAGACCTGAATTCCAGCAATTGTAAGTTCGTGCCACTTTCGCAGTTGGTCGGTGACTTATTTGACACTTCCTGGAAGTAGCTTAGCCAATAGTACAGAAGCAACTAAATGCAGGCCCATATCACTGCGTCATAGAGCATCCAGTGAGCAGATAATGTCTGCTTGAATACTCAGATGTTCTTGGAAGCTAGCCTACAGGTCAGTGAACCTGCGAATTTTTCCCGTCTCTATTTGTTACTGTAACTCAAATACATTATATTCCTCAAAAACTAATAAATATCAGTTAACAGCTAATCCTCCCCCCTCCCTTAATTTAAAGAATTGTGTCGTGGATTTTTGTCCCTGTGTCGTAGCTTGGTCGTGTTCCAAAATGTGCGTTATTAGCACAGACTATACATTTGAGCAAGTGGATTTTGTGTTACAATGGTCGAAGTGTACTGCTGTATAAGCGGGTCACTTTAAAGTGAGTACTTCCCAACATTTATAACAAAAAAATGTATTTATTAAGGATATAGAAGCACAAAGTTTTGATAGTTGTGAAATGTTTTCACTAGTTTTTAGTTACATGAAAGTTTGCGTATTTAAAATAGTAGAGACGGAGGCATAATAGCTAGAGACAGGAAAAATTAGCGGTTTCACAGCCCTGTAGGCTAGCCTGCAAGAATATTTAAGAACTGAAGCAGACAGCAGATGCTCCTTAGCTGCTTGCTGTTAAGGTAATGTAGTTTTGTATTAGTTACATTACTACTGTTGGCTCAGAGACTTTCAAGAGGTGTGAAGTAAGTCAAAGTTCAATTGCAAAGCTACACAAACATACAGTTGTTGGAATTATAGCTTGTGCCCATATGAAAACGAAAATTTTCAGGTCTCTAATAATAGCTCACAGAAAATTGTAAGCACTGCTCAGTTTATCCAGAACAGAATTATAGAATTCGTACCTTGCCTCTTGTACGATACTGGCACGACAGCCTACCAGTTCAATGGCTCCACAGACAGCTCAGTGTTGTGTCACAGAATATTTAGGGATACAGAAATGAAATCGCTGGTAGGACGGCGAACTCAGTCACACTCGCCAGCAACGTGGTGGAAATCGCCTGCCGCCAATCAGCATAAGACGGCCACCTTGCCAGTCGGCAGCCAGGCCAATAGGAAACCTGTCGTAACACATAGGAGCCAAACATGCACGGGGCTAGTGAGTAAGGGAAGACATTTTGGTCATCGAGGTCTTTAGCGCCGGTGGAGGATGACATGATTTAAGTATGTAGCAGCGCCGGAATGAATGGGCGGGGGAAACGGGAGATCACCGAGAAAACCCGCCGACCAGCGGCATCGTCCGGTACGATTCCCACCTGCGAAAATCCGGGGACCGACCCCGCCGGGAATCAAACCCAGATCGCCTTGGTGAGAGGCGAAAGATCTGACCCCTCGTTCCACGGGGCCAGTATCAACAGCCTCGGGCAGCCAATAAGCGGCGAGGTTCGCCCGTATCAAATGAGCCGCAACGTCATTTCACGTCTATATTACTATTTAGACTATGGTTGAGCGTAGTTATTGCGTAGCGCCGGACATTTTGGAACACTTCACACTACGCCAGCTGATTTTTTTCTATGTGAGTTGATATCTAGTTGGTGTTTGAATGCTAAACCGTGTGTTTCTAGAGGAATTGTGGAGTTACACCGTGCGAGGACGACGTCGCCTGAGGAAGACGGAGCAGCTGTGTAGGATCGCGAGCACGCACTCAGCCGTATAGCAGAGACACATGGTCGTACTCGCTACATCGGGGCCAGCTGGCATGCTGGTCGCTGACCTCACCCAACAGCCGTTTCCTTAGCCGACTTTCACGAGTGCCGGCCGGCCTTCTTATCACGTGGCCGCGCGCCCAACTCCGCGGAGGATTGTGTTAGCTAGGCGAGGGGGGGGGGGATCTCGGTACGTGCCCCGCGTCACGTCCTGGGCGACGCCGAGGACACAGCAAGCCCTCCTTCAGTCCACGAGCGCGCACAGAGCAGCGCCACTGCCAGAAGCGCATAGACTACAATATCGGCAGACAGAATGAATAACGCTGGAATCACATAGACGCGACTGAAACGACTCGACCGCCGCGACATGAAAAACAAAAGATGCTCGCCAATCAGCATCCCTGTGACGTTAGTTCGGCAGAAATGGCGGTTGCGATGCGAATTCCAGACAAGGGGCGCAAGACCAATACTGACGATAGGTTATATGTCTATGTGTTACCAAATTGAACGGTCAGCTCATAACATGCGAAGTGTTGACACGGTTGATTTTTTATGAAATTAATTATGCAACACTTTGTTTCAATGCCTCATGTGTAGAGGTACGTCAATTTCGCAAATACATTCCAGGCCAGGTTGAATGCCAAAACTATATACTTCATAATAACGTGTGTGATTAGCTGGCGGCTGTCACGAAACGCACTTGACTACTGCAAGCCAGTAGTACGTAAGGAAATGATCCATAGGGCTATCGCTTGTAATGTTGTAAGCCAATGAATAATCGACTGTATCCAGAGCGTGTACAGGACTGAGCAATCTAGGCTACTGCCAGATTAAACCGCGGAATTGACGTTCCTCTACGCATGTGCCCACATGCAGCTCTGCTTTATGGTCAGTGATTGGCTATTTTTAACACTCAATATCTTGGAGATCTACTCGCTAATCACAGACGTGTGGTGTCACAGTAAGCTTATCACCATTGGCACAGCCAAATGAGTGACGCATCTACACAGACACTCTACCAATAGCCACGAAGCAGAGGTGCAGATGTAAGCGTTATGCATTGATACAAAATGTTGTGAAATTCTTTTCACAAAAAAATTCACCAACTCTAGCAATGTCTAGGGACACGAAGTTTTCGCGAACAGATTTTTACGGCACTTTGTTTCAGTGCCTCACCTGTAAACCTGTAGTTCTACTTCGTGGTCAGTGATTGGATATTTGAACTCGTAGAGTCTTGTAGTTCTGTCCACAAATCACATGTGATGTCGCATTTAACCTTGTTGTGATTGGCACAGTCAAATGTAAAACGACACTTCACAAGTACACACAACACCGTAAAACCGTAAAGTGCAAATTTTGACGTTTACGACTCATTACAAGAGCCCCGGAAATTTCGCGGATTCAACTGAGGAGAGGTTGGATTTCTAAGTCATGTATATGTTGGAAACTATTTCGATTGGATCATTGTTTATTAAACGTGACCTTGCGGACTCCGAACCAATGGCGGACATGCGTAAAAACGCTCACGGACTCCTGCGCTACATCGTCAAATGTTCAAATGCTCACTCACTGGAGCAGCAGCCAATGAACAAATATAGCTAAGGACAGTGCACACAGGACTGTGGAGTCTAGCCTGTTGGGCGTTGAACCCGCGAAATATCCGGGCCTCTACTCATTACGCAAAAACTATAAGAGATACAAAAAGTTTTCTAAGAGGAAGATTTAGTCACAATTTATGTCTAAAACAAGAAAACCAATATCTGGTACAAATATAAAAATAAAAAGAGACGTTGAAAACTGAGGTGCACCGTGCTCTTAAGCCAGTAATAAAGCAGAAAATAAACGCGCGGAATCTCTGAGTCAGTGAGAAGCCAATGAGTAGTTATTATCTGCTTGAGTACACAGTTACTCTTGGAGGTTAGCCTGCGGGTCGGCGAATCCGTGAATTTTCCCGGTCTCTACAGATCTCTATCCCAACGAAATTCACCCAAGTGTAAACGTGTTTCACGGGTTGGAACAACTAGCTCTTTGCTGAGTCACTATAATAACCGCTCAACATTCTGCAGTAGTTTTCAGTACTTACATGGCGTTTTACACTGTCTGAAAATAGGAATAAAAATGTCTTTACTAGAAAATTATACACACTTATTTTCGACTTTCGCCAAAAGAATCCATATCCACATATTTCCAGGCATTCTGTACATGTTCGCCCGAATGAAGTGGTGTGTTTACAAATTTAGGGGAAAAATAAATTACTTTTAGATTGTATGTGCAGTGCCTAACTAAAGGTCATTCGGGATAAAGTGAGCACTAACAATTTAACCTTTGGAAAATATCACTAGCCGTTCCTGCATATAATTCAACATTACATATAATCTCTCTTACTATTTGTATGGTTGGCAGCGAAATTACGCAATATGGTTCCGTTTCTTTCCTATTTAAAAACAACACTACAGAAACAAAATCAGCAGAAATCGACATAATTGTATTTTATATAATTAACAAACATTTTTATATTAAATGTATTGGTTTACACTGACTACACAATTTATTTTACACGCGCAAACATAAAGTGGTGTCCAGTGATGTTAAACATGTCCAGTCGTTAGCCATTGCAAGAGGAAAGATACGAATTTTCTGAAAATAGAACTTTAGCAGGGCTTTTCTGAGTGCTCACTTTATCCCGAACCACCTTTAAATGATATTTGTTTGTTTCATGCACACCGAAAAATTAAGTAGTATATTATGACAGACCGCGGGAAAAGTTTACCTGTTTGCTAGGTTTAAATACACCTAGGGAAGGGAAACATTTTCGGGTTCAGTAACCTGTGGACTAGCCTCCAAGAATACATGTTTACCGAAGCAGAAAACAGCTGCCCATCGAATGCTCGCTGATTTATCGATTCCACACGAGTAAGAGACCTGAAAAATTTCACGAATTCATTCGAGGAGATGCCAGATTTCAAATTTCTGTGTATATGAAAGACTTTCGTAATTAGGCCACTGTTACTGAAATTCTTCCTTGAGGACTTCGAACCAATAGCAGACCTGGATGAAAACACTCACTGACTCCAGCACTACCTTGTCTTATGTATAACTAGGGACGGGAATATTTGGTGAAAAAATTTTTGCCCCACTTTGTTTATTACGTGTACACCTGCAGCTCAACTTCATGGCTATTGACCACTGCCGTAGAAGAACAGGCCTGGACACTCGCCTGGAAACTTGACCCCCTTGTTGTTTGACTCTAGTTCACTAAGTTCACGATAATGCTATACGTTTTCGGCGCTGCAGTTACGGCGGTCGGATCAAACTCCGCCCACTTCCCTTCCACTAAGATAAACAATTTATCAAAACGTATTTTAACCAATGTATGAAATACTTCCTTCGCTCACAGTTCAAATCATGGCTCCATAAGTCTTTATTTACTTTATAATGTTAACAATGTAAAAAAGTGGGCGGAGTTTGAGTCCGACCGCCCGGATTACAGCGCCAAAAAGTACAACATTCTCGGTAACTTGACGAACTACAGCCAAACAACAAGGGGGTCAAGCAAAATACATTGGTAGATAGGCGAGTATCCAGACCTGTTCTTCTACGACCGTACTATTGACAGTGTTTCGCGCAGAGTCGTTATTCATTTGACTGCGCCAATCAGTACACGAATAACTGCCACACATCACGTCTGTGATTTGCGGGTTTAACCTCCACACTCTGGGAGTTAAAACATCCAATCACTGACCACACAGCAGAGATGCAGGTGCACACGTAATGCACTGAAACAAAGTGGTGCAAACATCTTTCACGAAATTTCTTGTCTCTATGTTTAACTAGCCACTTACTGGAGCAGCAGTCAATGAACAATGGACGACTTGAAAAGAGGCGGAGCTTCAGTCTGGTGTGGGATACTACTCATACCTCCATGGATACCGCAAATGAACATAACCTTCATTTAGGTGTTGCCTTCACATGTCAAGAAAATTGAATATTTGTTTGGAATTTGCCACTTTTTCAGGTAAACATTGATCTCATGTATTTGCGTATCTTAACCTTGAAAATAAAACTAGTATTTTTTACCCTTGCGTGCAAGTTTTGAGTGCAAACAATTTTTGGTTTCTGCTGTTCCCAACTAACAAATCTGCATGTTTGTAAACATGCTTTGTTTCCCACAGTACTCTTTTCCTGCGATGTGACGTCAGAGGGCGTGTACTTCAAGTCGTCCATTGGCTGAAGACAGGGTGTACACAGGACTGTGGAGTCCAGCCTGCAGGTCGTTGAGCCCGCAAAATGATATGAGTGAGCCTGCGCGGTGCTTCTTTAATACTATTTGCTCGGTTCACTTTAGGAGTTGTCAAATGGGACTAGGGCCAGTTACGAAAGTGACACGAACTTACACTTGTTTGAATACTAGCTTGTGTCCTAAAGAAAACGAGTATTTTCCAAGTCCTTATGTCCGTATCTGAAGATCTTCTTTCGTTATTGGAGTCTCCTCATCTGACTGGGCCAGTGATAACTATGGTTAGAGATGATGGTATATAGCGAAAATGTTTAGTGCCAACATACCCTTGAAAACGCGGTAGTTTCTTGTGACATATATGAATTGGTGGTATACTTATGACATAACGTAACTGTCTGCATACCAATAACAGGTATTTAATATCCTCGGGATTATTATTGGCTTGGTCAAATGGGGTAACAGCTCCAAGCACAAACTAAAGTCAGTATCTTCTGGTAAGCTGAACGTGTGTTGAAATCAAGCAAACAGTCAAGTTTTCCCGCTACCAAATATGTGTGATTCGTTTTTATACAACTACATAGCCATCCTCCAATAATAGAAGCCGCAAGCCGCTACGTTTAGTCAAATACGGCGGTACTAAAGGTTCTTGCGATTTTCCAATTTCTTCAACAATACCATTTTTATTTTGCTCTTTAAAGGAAAGACTGTAAGTCAAGTCTAGTCTCGTGATATTGATTTTAAACAAGTAATTTTACGTCCGTATGCACACAATCCATTCGTCCCTCTTTTTCCACGTCTCGCAAGACACAAAAAGCGAGTCAACACAGAGCAGAAAAAATACATCCGCTCCTTTAAAAAAACACTGCACGTTTGTTTGTTGATAAAAGAAACGCTTGGTACTGGTGTGTGCGTGTTACAGAGGTCAGTAAGGAAGGGAGGGAGTAAGGTGTGAAAAGCCTGAGAAAGACTGTTCTATGGCCGCTGGCCATTAACGTCAATTTACTACTCCACAGTGTCAATGGTCCAGTTGGGAAGCCGTTCACGATGCTCAAACTAAGGTGCTTTTTTCCCCGTCATCCTCTTCTTGAAGCCTCCAAGTTACAACTTCTGCTTCACGCCCACTGACACCAAACATACTTCCACGCATGAAAAGCACGCTAGAATTGAACTTGATGAAGCGTTACCTGGCGGAGCATCGACACTACACTGTGATGTTTGAAGTATTGGAAATTCAAGAGTTATGGTTAGGGACACCAGATTTTGGCGAAAACAATTTTGCTTCAGCTTATTTCAATGCAACGCCTTGCGGGCACACCTGCAACTTTGCTTCACGGTTATTGGCAGCGTATATGTGCAGAGGCATTGCTCTTTGGACTATGCCAATCAGGAAAAAGGTTACAGCGTCACCAAATGTATGTAGAACCCCAAGATAGGTAAGAGTTAAATTCATCTACCCTCTGGTCACGACGCAAAGCTACAGGTGCACATGTAAGACACTATAGACCAGTTAGTGCAAAAATATTTTTCGCCAAAATCATTGGTCCTGGACTAAGGTGCTTTTGTATATCCTAGGTTACGTCCCGAACTCGACTAGTATTTTTCAGGGCTACGGTGACTTTGCAGTTTCAGTCAAATTTAGAACGCACACTAAAGAAAATCTCCCGCGCAATTTATAGTTTGGCCTACTGAAGCAATAACACGCGTTGGAATGAAACAATGACGTTTTCCCGTGTATGCTAAATCAAATATTAAAACGGCACCTCTGCTGCCTTTGTACGAACTTCTATACAACTTGGTGCACGAACTGGCAGATAGGCAAGCCGGACTTGAATATTCGTTTTAATACGACTGCATTAGCATGAGACACACAGAACACCCGAGGATTGACTGGATAGTCCGTAGAAGATACGGACCAGAGTCGTTGAAATAGTAGTAGAATAGGAATGCTTACGCTATTTACACTTGAGAATCATGACTATGTCGCTGGTTGCTGGGTTTTCTCAGGATCTCCCGTTTGTTCCACCTTTTCATTCCGGCGATTCTCCATACTCATACACTTATCCCTCAACAATGTTACAAACCTCACCGCTGAGCGCTGACTAAAATCTCTCCGGTTTCATATGCACTTATATTCAAATATCACTCTATTGATACTTGGCACTGGAGAAATATAGATGCTTTTTTAAACTATCAAAATTAAATGAATGTACAAAAGTACTAAAATAACCTACTTATAGCAGTTAAAAGTATATATACTTAACAAGACTCTTTCAAACAAAAATACGTAATGACGGAAAATGGAGACAGCGCTCAACAACGAGGTGCTGACCCCTAGGTTAGGGAGAGGAAATTGTAGCAATGGCAGAATACAAGAAAAAGGGAAATGGGAGTACCTCGAGAAAACGTCGACTACGTTTCCCACATGCGGCCAAGTGTCTTACCGAAGGTCGCCTGACAGCATGAGCGGTGCAGTTCTTGAAGACATTCTACTGCACATGTATGACAGTGTTTCTGCAATATGGAAGAAGACGCAGCGAGCACTAATTGAAAAAAATTATGTGACCTAGAATCATGTTTTTCTATGTTGGCTATCTAGTCTCTTAAAAATCCAATCAATCTTTTCAGCGATTATTCACGTTTCTGATTCAACTGAGGTAAAATTAATTTAAGGAAAACAAATTACTGTTAGGCCTACATGCAAAGGAAAAATTATCCAAGACATATTCTTTAAAATTAAGGAAAAATTACTTGCACAGTACATAAGGTAAAATTCAGTACCAATAAAATATTAGATGCACTGTACCAATGCATTATTGTTACAGTATTATATATTACTCAGAACAGTAATTACATTAAAACTTACACCTGTAATTTGACTCGAACCACTTCACTCTGCATAAGGGGTTCCGCAAACTAATCGTAATTCCACGGAAGCTTTTTGAAGAATGCACTACTCTAACGTATATTAGTTTTGTGCGTCTCGTCAAATAAGGTCATACTTCGTTTCGAACTTTCCAGAAATTTTTAATACAAAAAACGCAGGAAGTTCTGTGCATGTAGTATGATAATTTACATTTGCGTGATCGTGAAACTTCTCTGTCGTACGTGTAAATTTTACTGTACAGTGAAAAAGTTTACATATTATGCAAGAAAAAATAATTTTACCAAACACGTTAGTGAAAAATACTTTACTCTTGGGTAAAAATAAAACTATCAAGCTGCCTATACATTTACAATGTTAGCATGTATTCCGATAAATGTCCCACTGACTTGATGTTTTGGCCAGAATACAATTACCACATACCACGGCCATAGCAACTTTGGAACACATGCACAAATCCGTCCAAGGTGATTTTAAGAGGGCATTGTACATTTTTCAGCATTAAGGCATAGGTTTAAAATTGTAGGTTTCTCAAAGCCGATTTGAAAAAAAAAAAAAAAAAAAAATCCTAAAGAATAGGTTTTCCCAACACTCCAGATAAAAATTAAAAATTTTTTTCGAGTAATGTACTTTTGAAGAATAATCTCTATCGCCTAAATATTGTACATTTGATTGCTGCGCAAGAGATCACGCTTAACAAATACAACATTCTGGGTAAATATTTGCAAATAAAATAAAGTTAGCTAACACCATTATCTGGAGTTGTTTAGTAGTTTTTTCATATTGAATTTCTATCAAATACAGATTTCAAGTGGGGTTTTCAGCGTTTATTTACATACCACACACTCTTAAGCACTTACCCACAAGTGTAGTTGGTTTCCCACATGTCAATCAATAGCTCGGTTGAACTTAAAATTCCGTCGACGGCATTGTAATTAAGAGATGGAATTAGTGGCTCAGAGAATAAAGAACACAAGGAGAAGCGGCTACGGCCTGTATTAAGGAATCATCCCGGTATTTCCCATTGAGCGATTTCGGGAAACCATACAAAACCGAAATCAGGACTGCCACAGTTGGAAATGGATCACGAGTACTCCAGAACGTGAGGTATCCATGCCAGAAACAGTGCGCTGATCGTCGTGGTTGTAAGGCTGTATGACAAGTCGATATGGCGGACTTGACATAGACATGTAGGCTAATGTATGTCGAACAGATTATATTTTTGAACGTTGATTAACATGTCATGGTCGACAAGTCCAGGGCGAAGGTCGACATGTCGAAGGAATGAGACTGCACAGAAAAATCAGTCTTGTGATAGCCATAAAATATTTGTCAATAGTGCGTACCTAAAATTTTGTACTGGTTTACAACAATTTTTTGTAGTCACTGCAAAGCTTTATTAGGAGCAGCAAGAAAATAGAATGGTAACCACAAAAAAATGTGTTGAGGTCCGTAAAGACAACATATTTTGTGGCGACGAAAAGCTTTTCTTTCGCTGGGACATGTCGAAGCCCGATGTTCGACATTTCTAGGAGCGGATGTCATCATGTTGAGAGCCGAGGTCGACATGACGAGGACCAGGATTGGCATGTCGAAATTTTGTCGATATGTGACCGATGTCAGCGATCGACTACAAATTCATTATTTGGCTCAACTCTACGGGTTGGAGGTTGCGTGCCCTCGGCACGACCTCAGAGGACCCAACACGATATCGACGCGCACTTTGTTGATCACGTGGCTATCGCGGCCTGGATGCGCAAACCTTCGGAACGACCTCATTGCGCGACCTTCTGCTTCGAGAGTCGTTCTCGCGGGGGACAGTCTTCTCGTCCCAAAGATGTACGCATGCGACTTATCTGCTTTAATTCGGCCGGCGAGTTTTAAGGAAAAGGACATGCGCTTAACACTGTGCTACTTTTGAACGATTCTTGCAACGGGGGCACGTTACTAACTAAAGAAGTACTTTGGACATATGCCATTGCAGCGAATTGTCTGCCACAGAAAACCAGAGGATTCACACAAACAGACAAGTACACAAACTTGTAGGTTTGTTTGTATTCTCTGGTTTTCTGTGACACGCCATTTGCTGCAACGGCGTATGTACAAAATACTTCTCTAGCTTGTAACTCAACACTATGACTGTATGAATTTGAAAACTCAATACGCATACTAAAAATCGCTTAAAATGCTTAAAAACTGCTTTCTCAGACTGTTGTACCTGAGAAAATACCAACCGTATTTTGATAAGTCAAAATTAGAAGTATGCACTAGACGTAGAACTATACTTTCTAAAGATAAATTGAAACGGCCACTGCTTAAAGGGGAGAACTAGGTGCTGAATTATATTGATAGATTTTCTGCAATAATTTCTGTTTTAAACTATTTTTGGTAAATGTGGCAATGTTGAGGCATAGAAGATATTTGTGTTGAATTTTGGAGATCATAATAGTATTATATGATCATATATTGGATTTGTATTCATTCTTGAAAGTTAACCTAAATTTCCCTTGCAATTATTCTGCATCGTAAATTACTGAAAGATTCCCTTATTAATTATGTCAAGCAGTTTATCAAGAATATATCCTATGTCTTGTCGATGAGAAAATTTTGATAATAAAACTTGAATAAATGTTGTGGCTCGAAAACTACAACTAATAAAACAAATTTTTCTAATACTCCCGCTTAAAGTCCCGTAGGTAAGAGAATGCTATAGGTGATTCGTACATAAAGTGAGCACTCAAAAAAGCCCTGATTAATTTCTATTTTCTGCCAGTTTATATCTTTCCGCTGCATGTAAACATCAACATTGCAACGTGCTTTTATTTACACAGGCTTATACAGTGTTTACAGTTACGTTACAGTGCTCCGATAAATTTTAGCTACAATATGTACGCATTAAATGCACGGGGTTGAATATGTGCTATACTCAGTAGTAAACTTAATTATAATTACATGCGAGTAAACGTCTTATAACACTGGTTTCTCTGTGTCTTCACTTTATTCTAACGGCGCTATTACCGTTACGAAACGCATGCACAGTATATTCGAACTTTTAAATTAAAACCGCCACTAAAAACACACACAACACACGCAACTCAAGATTTCAAGTTCCTTTCAGCATACTGCAATGAACGACATCACTTCACATTTGAATATGTTTATCAGAAACCCATATTCATTACACAACGGACAAACAAACTGAATGACGCAATTCGCTTCCAAGCGGCGAAAACCTAACTCTGATGCCATCTGTCGGTGAAATTTTATACTACCTCTGTGGCGCGAAGAGTTAGCGGCAGGTGCCAACGATAATAGATTCGGTTGCGTCGCTTTGTGCTGGCGCTAATTAAATAAAATTATACAGTCAGTAGGTATGTCAGTAAGAACTTAAATAAATATTTTAAAGTATATTAAATATAGAGAGGTCGTTTGCATTTGATTTTATTTCACTAATGCTGTATTCAAATTAGAAAATACACGGAACTACATGCAATAATTCGCTACCAACCATACAAACAATAATGTAGCTGTTGTTAATGTTGACTTATATGCAGTAACGGCTAGTGATTTTTTTCAAAGGTTAAATCTTTAGTGCTCACTTTATTCCGAATGATCTATAGTAAACCCCTGTACGCCATTTGAGTGACTTTCGCGTCAAAAGAGGGGAGAATGCATTACATACGGCAGTCAGCAACGCTCTTAACGCTCCATCGATTTGGTGCCTCACACAAACAAACACTCTATTTAGGGAGCCACCTTAAGTGCCCGCCTCTTGTAGGTACAAGGCCCGAGCTTCCTCTGTTGGATCACGGTGATAAGATAAGGTGGCGTGATGCCCACGAGGTGATGTGGTGGTGGTGCTGCTGCTCATAACGGGGCCATAGATAACTGTATACAAGATACACGCGCGTTCCACTTGTACGGCACGTGTCAGCTGTCACGAGGCTAGAGCTTTAAAATATACTGAGAAAGTAAATAAGCAGTGTCAAAATAGTGCATGTAGTCGTCGGCCAAAACCCTTAATACTAAGGATCTTACCTATTTACGCTCATTTTGTGAATATTAGTTTTTTTAAATTCTAAACTCAAAACCGTCACATAAATTCGTTGAAAATAGCTATTTTTTTTTTTTACTATACAACCTAGTTTGTTTTTTCACAGCAAAAATTATATAATTTTGGCCACTTATCGACTAAATTTCTTGTCAGCTGTCAAATGACATTTCAGAAACAAAATTCAATATTTTATTGTCACTAAATATTGTTATTAGTAAATAACCGAATCAAAGTAATAAACATTGGTAGCATAGAAAAACCCTGGAAACAATATGGTAGCTCACAGCAGATCACAAGAAGCTATCCCAGCAGGGCTGTCATAAAAAGGGCACTCGCTCAAGCGATAAGCTGTAAAGATTTGGTACTTCACAAACTTGTAAATTAACAGTTGAAATATTTTCCCTGTCGGACCCTATAAGAACAGCGTCGGAAACACTGTAGGTATTTTCAAATTATGTTGAAAGTTTTCTAATAATAAATGAAATTCATACTGATTGTGAAAGTGTTTGAAGTGATAAGAAAGTCAACTTCGGTGTCCTATCACACTGTCAATTTTACAATAATGTTTTGGCGTTTAACATTTTTTCTGGAAACTTATTTTAAAAAATGAAAATAAAATTGGAATATATGTGACCCGAGTAAGCCACCACGCTAGAGCAATTCGATTTAAAAGACAATCAGTAGGGCCACGATTTTGTCGTGAAAATATTTTTGCTCCAATTTGTTTCAGTGTCTCATGTGCACATCGACAGCTTTGCTTCGTGGTTATTAGCAGCGTGTCTTCGTTCAGACACGTCTCTCATTTGACTGCACCAATATCAGAATAAGATTATTATTACTCCAAGTGAGTGTAAAATTATCCAAATACAGGCGATGTAGCAGGCCTGTAGATGTGTACATGACGCATTGAAACCAAATGTTGCAAATTTTTTTCGTCATAAAATCGTCGCTCTAAATATCAGAAATTTAAAACAAATGTAATTTTATTTTCTAATTCATGTCCATGGACATGTGAAGTTCTTGTTCACAGAACTAGTCCTTTGTTTGCTACAAGACTAGAAAGGAAATGACTTAACTTTCCAACTGGTCGTCAATAGAACGGAGGACGGCGAGTCTAGTATTGGAAATGCTATCCTGCAATTTCTCGATAAGTAATCTTGAGATATCGCCCTGCAGGGGGGAAATATCGTATTGCCGGTTTGCACAATCGTGCGCCTATAACGTCCGTGACCTTCGAAGACATAATGACCCTGAGCCAAACATACAAGTAATTCGCACTCTAATTTGTTGAACAGTTTGTGCTATGTTAACTACTTAGCTAATTATTTAACTAACGAAAAAATTTTAATAAATAATTTACGAAATAATTTTACTTGAAGAAAAAACCTAACTACACAATAAAAACTATTTTCAACGAAACTTGAGACTGTTTTGCGACATTTGCATTCATTTACTTCAACTCTGTATGTATAGCCCAGTCAATAAAGGTTTTATGTCGGAAAAAATTAGATAAAAGCTGAATTTTGGAGAGTTGTTAGAACACTACTAGAGGTGTTTTATCCCAAAAGTCCCCACCCCTCCCCCCTGTGCTTCCTCCCCTACACCCCCTCAAAGTTCAGACTTGCTGTGTATTACTTATATACCAATATCTTCGTAAGTAATTGTCATAAATGGATGATTTTTTTTCAGTTTCGTTCCTTATTCTGTAGTGCATAAAAATGCTCTAATGAACAATTACGCTAAAGCATCTGGTTTTCCCGTAAATGTAAGAAATAGGTGCCAGATAGTAGATTTTAGCCTGTCCCATGACTGACTTTTACCTTGTAGCTTTTATGTCATCATTAAATCTCTAATATCGCTCAAGTAAAAGTTTTAGCTCATTATTTATTCTTTAAAATTGATGCCCTACTTGTAGCCTTCTGATTGGTGAATCACAGTCCAGGCGACAGGATATAGTTGATTGTGTGTGTACGCAATAATGAGTTCCCACACTTTTTGCGATAATAATTAGTTTCTTTTAAAACATGCACCTTATAATCTGTGTTTAATCAACGGAACGTGTTTGCACAAAACTTAAAGTTACATCAAACTGATCTATAAAGTCTTGTTCGTTTCCCCTCCCTGCATATTATATACATATATACCCAAACTCACTAGAAACAATTCACTATTAAGTACATTTAAACACTACAACAATTAATGCAAGATTTGATTAAATTTTATTTGTGCCAGTTTTGGTTCGGGGGGAATTTTTCCCTTGCCCTTTTTAAGTAAGGGTAGTTCCATTATTCATCACCTATGGACCCGCCGTGTTCCGGGCTGGCTATAACCGGCAGCTGTTCGAAAACTTTTCAGATACAGACGTCAACAAACAGCATCACGGACCTCCCACCCACCACAAATACAGCAGATTTTTTCTCTCTGACATAAACGTTTACATTCTTTATTAAATTCGTGAAACTGAAAAATATAATGGTAATTATATTTTAAAAAAATTATAAATCAAAAGGTGAATTTTCTGTAGATTCGTTTGTAAATCCAGGCGAGTTGTAGCATGACAAACCACTGCAATGGTATTCTTTCAACCTGAATATGTGTTTCAACGCTTGCGCTTGGTGTAATACATTGAATTCCTCCCATTGCATGAAACGTGTTTAGGCCATCAAGAGTACGGATATTTATATCGGGATTGTCAAACACATACTGTACGAATGCTTCATCATTTACACGAGGGGGAACCAGCATTTATAAGAGAATTCATGTAAATAGATGCTTCATGATACGACACACATACACCCATAGAATATAACAAGTCTATTAGATGTTTAGATCCGTACAATCTATGAAGTGTCAATGCTAGGCTAGTTTGTATTAGAGATAAGAATGATCTCGGTCGTACAGCTGATATTATTGCGTGATTTATTACATCAAAATTTCGACTCACTGACTTTGAATCAACAATGTTTTTCTTTTTTGTTACTCTTTGTATTGAAAAATTTCAAACTATCTGGAAATAAGTTTTCTCCACCTGACCTAATTTCATCAACATTAGGGTATGTACGTGAATCATACATCATCTTCTGGACATCTTCTTTAACTATATCTGCAGCAGCTAACACTATTCTCAATCGTTCTGTGGCTGGGTCACTTTCCCTATCACGGTACCACTCATCCATAATTTTATTAACTATCTCAGACAAACAAAAAACATTTTTTTCTTCCTGGTGTATTTGACACAACCAATCGTTCCTTAAAATGTTGTCGTAGAAGATTTGTTAAATGTTTATCTGAATACGTTTCTTCTTGGCCAGATATTTCTTTCAGAATGTCTTTCAGTTCTGTTATTGTGTATTGACATTCATCACTGTTCTCGATATGCTTACACAAAAAAGCAAATGATTCTCCAAAATTACATTTCGGTCTTCCAACAAGTCCTTTAGGTGATCTTATTTTCGAAAAATTTGTGTGACATTTTCTGTGATAGCGTGCTTCAGGTGAAACCAGGTCATTTACACTTAGCAGTCTGGCTCTGACTCTCTCACTCCACTCATCATTTCGATCATCACATTTCCTTTAAAAGTTTTCCCTTATTTCTAATGTTGTTATTTGGTGAATCCCTATCTTACGTTCCAAGGGAACTTTCAAATCAACAATGGCCGTCCTGCCACAAATAAAGCAATTACTTTTGAAATCAAACATGTCTTCTGAACTTCTTAAATAGCAGGCAACTGTACGTCACTGGGTTGTGTCGATGCAAGAGCAGCTTTGATACTTGTTGGTCTTGTATAGTTTTGCCTGCACACACTGTGAACCCTAACATTAACTTTTCCTTCCAACATTTCATGCAGTCCATCTTTTCAGGATAAACTTGCATCAATAATCGTCTGTATACCTTTTGTCACAACTACAGTTCCACAGAAAATACACAGTGAATTAATTGTGTCCATTGTTGATGTCAATATGCGCAGATCAAACAGCAAATTTATATAACCTGTAATCAGAGTCTTAGCATTAATATTGTTTCTGTAAGTAACACTACCAGTACAAACAAACCTGGCTAAGACTGTGTTTTGATTGGAATATTTTAATTAGGTACCAAATTATGGTTTTCATTATTTGATATTCTGTAAACTAATTGTATTCACATTTCATTATATAATTTTGCATTCAATATTTTTGCTCACTACCGCATACAAACAAATACATCATTTTTTTTAACTCAACCGACATATTTATCACCGCCGTAATAGTAATACAATTAGAGATGTTAAGATTTATTAATTCTAATGGGGCTAACTAGTAAGGTACAGGTGTACCACCATGGTATGGTTTTTTCGGGTTAAATTAATTTTCTATGCTTTTAAGGTTCTTTTTGAACATGCTATACCACCACAGGCTGTATACTCGTCTAGGCGGGCGGTGACGATATATTAGGTGCCAATTTGCTAGTCGTCTTATTTGCGAAATTATGTGTGCATTTTCATGTTTACTTAGTCGACAACGACAAAACTATTCTTAGTAGGAACTTATCAGTGCGTTTGTGCTTGTGTGCGTAGAACTCTTGCATCCTGTGACATACAGTATTGCTGCAATGGCGTAAGTCCAACCGCTACAGAACAAACGTTTGACTTACTTTCTGCCTTACAGCATTGTTGTCTTTTCAAAGTACATAGTGCGCGGTTTAAGTATCAAAGTTTAATCGTGAACGGTAGCTTGATAATTATTTAACATTATGAACCAACTTTCAAGATACGTCATTTTTCGTTATTAGAAATACATAGTTAACATATTCAAAAATATCATCTCGTTTACTACGAATACACGAATTTAATTAGCAGCAAAAAATTACTTTTATCGAAAATCATACTGTATGAAAAATAACAGTTCTCAATAATTAACACATATCATTTATGTTTCTACGAAACATAATTATTATATTTTCACCTACCTAAAAACTTGCTAGATATTAAGATTTTTCAACCTGCTTTCAAAGTTGAGAGAAGTATAATTCTGTATACACTGTACCGGGGGGGAAATAAACGTTAATCATCCAATGTCAGCTTGCAAAATGCATTTGTACACATAACATTTGACAAATTAATCGATATACAGAAGCTACATAATTATAATTAATATTTTGAAAACATTCGTATAGTTTAAAATGTTTAACAGTTACTCACACAAAACATGCTTCTTCAAAAATAACTAGCAAGAAGTTTCCTCCAGCACGTACAGAATATACGCTTTTCACTCGCTAAACAAATCACAACAGAAATATCATTTAACGTCTAGCAGCTCGAGCAGCTTCATGGTAACTGATGTTCGTGGCGACCGTTTCTATTGTTGTGCATCGTCCGCGTGGAGGAGTAGGGAATGACTCACACGGCACTAATCAGTGTCGCCTGGACGGTGAGTCACCGGTCCAAAGAGTACAAATAAGGCATATATTTAAAGCATAAATAATGAGCTAAAACTTTTACTTGAGCGATATTAGAGATTTATTGATGACATAAAAGCTACAAGGTAAAAATCAGTCATGGGACAGGCTAAAATCTACTATCTGGCACCTATTTCTTACATTTACGGGAAAACCAGATGCTTTATCGTAATTGTTCATTAGATCATTTTTATGCATTACAGAATAAGGAACGAACCTGAAACAAAATCATCCATTTATGACAATTACTTACTAAGATATTGGTATATAACCAATACACAGCAAGTCTGAACTTTGATGGGGTGTAGGGGTGGAAGCACAGGGGGAAGGGGCGGGGACTTTTGGGAAAAAACACCTCTAGTGGTGTTCTGACAACTGTCCAAAATTCAGCTTTTATCTAATTATTTCCGACTATAGTCATATTTTTCCCTTCGTTGACTGGGCTAGTATGCATGTATGTATTTATATATAATGTAGACGGATTTTTAATGGTCACTTCTAACACGAAACTGCGTTTTTTCATAACGTACAACCACTTCGGTGAAATTCCACGTCGTTTCTGTAAAAAATAAGCAATTTAAGTTAGCCATTTTTTTTCCTGTGACTAAATGCAACTGGTTTAAAAGCGATTTCTACTCATTCCCGGCGAATTTCACCTGGCTGTTAACTGATTTTCAGTCAGTTCTACAGGTTCATCACTAAAAAAAACATAGTCCATTGTTATCTGGAATTTCAGTGACTTACATCTCATTTATTGTAACCACTGATTCGGGCTGACAGCATTAATGCCAAAGTTTAGTGCAGCTTATAACTATCCAAGTATGTCATGCTATTTTGCCTCTACACCTATACATCCTAAATCATATTATCTTACTCATTTGTCTGGTAGGCAAGATACCCGGAACTTGAGCGCGTTCAACGACGTGTCGGCTGAATTCCACAGTCCTGTTTACACTCTGTCCTCAACTACTTGTTAATTCGCTGCTGCTCCAGTGAGTGGTCGGTTGCACGTCTGATAAGGCAATTCGGGAGTCAGTGAGCATTTTCATACAAGTTTCTTGTTGGTTCAGAATCTTTTCAAGGACGGAATAAATAAATAGTGACCCAATCACTAAAGTAACTCACTCGTATATAAGTTAGAAATATAACTTTTCGTCAAATTAAATCGTCAGTCTAGGGCTCGGGCCTCCTCCCCGAGCAAGCCTAGGCACCATCCCCCTACCTCGGAAGGGTTGCTTACTGAGAAGTAAGCGGAAACCCGACGTTAACTCGCTGAATTTCGGGGTCTCGAAGTAGGGCAGCCGACTGCAGGCCAAAGTTAGCGCTGGCCAATACATTTCACAGAGAAAATGGTTTCACACAGAGGTTGTATCAGAATAACTAATATATATGTTAAGGCATTGAAGAGAGGACTGAGTGTATGAAGTTTAGACAACCACATATTGTCCGGAAATGTTCCGTTTATGAGACGCCTGTGCAGTCAGAAGAAGATCTCCTTCGGTGAGTTCTGGCAGGCTGCAGCAGAAATTATTCAGCACACACCAGGTATTTTTGAGCGTGTGTATGAAACATGCGTCCAAAGTACACTTTCTGCAACGAACAGCAGGTCTGGCACTTTAAGCAGAGCTCTTGTAATGTACCCAGGTGACGTGGCAATACTTGATTTCATCATGTCCATCAATGTCGCAACGGAACATTCCCAAACAGAGGTTACTTATCAAAACTTCATATACTAAGTTTATTCTACAGTACCTAAGCGAGCGTAATAGATACATCCCATGTCGAAACAAATATGTATCTGACCCAATAAAAATTTAATCGACTGAACGGTTTTTGAAGTACCCCGTAGGTTTTTGTCGGTCTAACAAAATTCGTGTGTAATCATGCACAAGACCCTCCAGTTGAGAGAACAAAATTTGCCAGTAAAGTAAATATTTTGTTGAGATGTTGGAATGTTTGTTGCAAATGGACATGGTAATAAGAATGTATGGGGCATACACCATTGCTTTTGATTTGTTGCTGAAACCTGTAAAACATTAAACATGCAACTCATGAAAACAACAAGACAGTTGATCGTAAAGAAATTTAATCGTGTACTTAATGGGGAAAATAGTTATTTAATTTTTTATTTTTAATAAATTAAAAATAATTTTTGTATCAAGAAACTTTGAATTGGGAGTCCAGCATATCAGACAGACGCAACCAAAAATAATGAAAAATATTAACATACAAAATAAAATAATTGTTTTTCCCATCAAGTACACCAGTTCTTTTATTTACGATCAACTTTCTTGTTGTCTTCATGAGTTGCATGTTCAATGTTATTACAGGTTTCAGCAACAAATCATAAGAAATGGTGTATGATTATAAACCCATAGGCCTTACATTATAAAATGTTTTGTTGATACGCCTGTTTCGCTGCATATAAACTTGTATACGATTGCTTGTGACAAACCTATTTCGATATGTTGGTTGTATTTCCTGATGACGGAACATGGACTCACCATACATTGACAGACTGTTAGCAGAACTCAATTAATAAAATAATTATAATTTACATTTTATGATGCATATACATATGCAGGTTTTTATATTATTTAAAAAAAAAATGCTGAATGAATTGCGCTTTGTATCGCACATGGGCAAGACATAGCACAAACCAGTTGCCCCTGACATATCCAGATCTTCCGGTCAAGTACGATTTCCCTTTTTGAGAAAAAAAATTACTTTCCGCACTCGACACATGTTCGACTGCTATACATCCTGCAGAATTGCCATGACCTTTAGAAAATGAAACATATTCCGCTTGAACTTTCGCAGTATGAAAAAAGCGAATATAAACGGCGGAGTTGTGAAATTGCTAACACGATTAGAACTTCCGTTAGTAATTTAACATGTTTGTGCAAGCAATATCGTACTTAAATAAATAAATAAATGTATTTTTTTACGTAAATACTAGCGTTACGACCTGCGATGTTAAAAATACAACCATTGTCTCAGAAAATTTTCGGAGGAGCCTACAAAAAAATCAACAGAATTTGAGCACTAAGATAAAAAAGGGAGGGGGTGATTTTGTATTACAAAAATTAAAAAAAATATATTTCTAAAAATTATTGTAGTCAGAGTCTTATCGGTTTCCAAAAAAAAGTAATAGTAATTCTAACATGCCAAATAATAACCAAGGCAACAGTATGTATAACAAGCTCAAGGTAAAGTCAGCACTTTTGAAGATCATTATTCCAAGAATAATGATAAAAATTACACTCCATTCTGGTCTCCAGTGTCAACTTTAGAGTTCGGTGAAACTTGTGCATTATGGATAGTGTTTAAAGGCAATGACTTTTGGTGAAAAGAATTATGCAACATTTTGCTTCCATGCCTCACGTTCACATCTGCAGCTCTGGTACGTAGATATTGGCGGCGTGTATTCGTGTAGAGGTGTCACTCATTTGACTGTGCCAATGAGAATAACATCACTGCGACAACACGCGTCTGCGATTTGCGAGTAGATCCCAAATATGTTGAGAGTTGAAAACAGCCAATCACTGACTATGAAGCAGAGCAGCAGATGTGCACGCGAGGCAGTGATACAAAATGTTGCATAGTTCTTTTCACCAAAAATCACTGTCTCTAATAATGTTTATTACTAGAGACCTGCGAAATTCGCGTTGTTATTTGATGGCTGTCTGGACTACAGTACCCTGTACATACTAGAGTATGCACTGTGATTACAATCACAATTTACGGAAGACTGGTCGTCATACCGTCAAATTAACAATTATTTTGGCAGAGTCACTGATCTTGTAGTGAAAAGAATTTTTCCACGAACTTGTTTAAATTACTTACTGCATCTCTGCTTCGTGGTCAGTGACTCAATGTTAACTCTCAACGTCTTGGGGCTTTTACCAGCAAATCACACACGTGTGTTGTCACAGTAATCTCATTCTCATTGGCACAGTAAATGAACGACGCCAGCGCACAAATGCAACGCTGCCAATAATCATGGAGGGGCCGCGGTGGCCGAGTGGTCAGACCATTTGCCTCCCACCAAGGCGAACCAGGTTCGATTCCCAGCGGGGTCAGACCCCGGATTTTCGCACGTTGCCGGTTGTCGGTGACTTTTCTCGGGGATCTCCCGTTTCTCCCGCCATTCATTCTGGTGATGCTCCATACTTCATGTCACCCTCTCCCCAACGCTGAAGACCTCGCTGCTAAGCGCTGACCATAATCTCTCTCACTCCAGTAAATATGAAGCAGAAGTGCAGATGTGCACGTACGACATTATAACAGGTTGGAGCAAAATTATTTTCACTCAATATCAGTGGCTCTAAATATTGTAGAGAAGAATTCTTCACAGCAAACGACGACATTGTCGGCCGAACAGAGACGTCGATCCAGAATACATCCGTTTCGAGTCTAGTCTGCTGTCAGAAAACAACACGAATTTTGTTCGCCTCTATTGATTTATTAATAGAGTCCTGGAAATTTCGCGGATTCAACTGAGGAGAGGTTGGACTTCTAAGTCGTGTATATATTGGAAACATTTTTTGATCGGGTCATTGTTTATTAAACGTGATCTTGAGGACTCCGAACCAATGGCGGACATGCATAAAAACACTCATGGACTCCTACGCTACATCATCTAATGTACAAATGCTCACTCACTGGAGCAGCAGTCAATGTACAAGTATCTGAGGACATCGTGTACACAGGACTGTGCAGTCCATCCTGCTGGTCGTTGAACCCGCGACATATCCGGGCCTCTACTTATTAACTGTTTATATTAGCAAGGAACAAGTTCTCATTTTACCACGAACAGCCTTTAACATTTTAAGAGTTCACCTGACTGTCGGCATGTTGCGTGTTCAGAGATAGTCAAGGCGTAGTAATATAAAAAATCTAAGCGTGCAGCACGTTTTTGCTCTACTTTTAGGTTCCGTGTCGGAATGTCCATGCTTCGTTATTTACCATTTTTGCTTAAAACTGTCTGGAATCTTACATTTAACATACATGCGCAAAATATTGATCGACACGCATTTGCAAGTCAGAACCACATAGGAAGGTTCAAACAAGACTTATGATAATGAATGATTTTTTTTGGTATGTTAAAGTTACGTTTCTAAAAAAATATTATTTAAATAAAAAAATATTAATACACCAGGTTTTTAAATCGGACCGAAAAGTATTCAATGATTTCTAGTACGAAAGTATTTTTACGACTTACAGCGAAAAAAAAAAAAAAAAAAAAAAAACGTAGGTCGCATGTAAATGTAATAGATAATAAGATGCAAGACATGTTCACCTAAGTAATTAATTTTATTGCACTGCAAATTATATGAACTGTTGAGTTAACTTTCTCAACGACAACTACTTTCTACACTTATTACTATTACCTACTGCATGCATCGCCTGTTTGCTGTTTTAAAGATGAGAAACATTGTCATAGAACATATTATTTTATACTTTTTGGTTCGTTTGAAAAAACACGGAATGTTAAAAAATTGTATTAAAATTTTTTTTTCTGCTTTTTAGTTTTATAAGGGTGAAATTTCGCAATAAATTTATAAACAAGCAAACTTTGTACCGAACAGACAGACAAGAAAGCGAATTAATACTAGGCCTACGTTATCATATAACTCCTAAGCTATGTTTAATGTTTGAAGTCTCTGGCTCATTGGGAAGTTAGTTTAATATTTTACATACATTGAATATTTTTAATTATTTTATTTAAATAACGATTTATTATTTTTCCTTCCCATATTGCATTGCCATCCAGTTCTGAACTATGTTTAAAGTTTCACGTCTCTATAGCACATCAGGAAGTTAGTTAAAATTCGATTGCAAAATTAGTACTGAAAAAAAAAAAACAAGAAAGCGAATTAATAAAAACGAGGAACAGAAAAAACCTCTGTGTTGTGCGATCGTCACATAACATACAGAGTTTTCTGCAAAAAAATTAAGCAATGGGTAATGTCTACAAACCTTTTTATCCGTAAGTCCCACTGCGGCTTGCGGGTTTAAACCAAGATACCATTTAGTTTAATTCACTTTTTAATTTCCGTAAGACGTGCGGCGTCTGTTTATATGTGACCACTGCAGCCGCTGGCGTATAATAATTTTTTTCTTATCAGCTGTTTCCGTTACAAAATAATGAAAATATGAAGTCTGCAACGATACCAGAAAATGTGTAATGCTTTTATCTATACCCTGTCGTGCCAATAAAGGTTGATTTAGGAATAAAACTCCTATTCCAGTTTTAAAAGTCGTACGGCCACGTGCTGCATGTTGCAATGTCTAGAACGTTGAAACGCTGGGCGCTATCTAAAATCTAAACCTTGTCGTGATAGTCCACCAATAAGCTTTCAAGAAACAATTGATTGAAAATGCAGTAACCTTGAGCTTTTATTTATTTAAAATCTACTACTTCCTCAATATAAACTCCTCACATTATTAACTATGCGGTCAAAGTTTAGACCATCAGTAAAATAAATATAATTAGCTACACCATAATAAAATGTTCCGAACTCTATGCGCATAAAGGAATTCACACGTTCGAAGCTGTGCTGGGAAATAAATAAGTGAATGCGGGAAGAGGAAACACCCCAATAAAAGCCAGCATGAAAAACATTCCAAGATGTTATGGTGAAAATTTTTACAAGGCACGTTAAATTTGCTTGTCCTATTTTTTAAACCGTTACTGTGTATGATTATAAAAAAGGCACTAGCGGCTGTTGTCGTGCAATTAAAACTTTATAACTGATACGAAGAAGTGACTCTTTCATTGAGATAGTGGCAAATTGTGAGAATCTTTCGTTCCAGAGTATTCTCCAATACAGTGTAGCGGCCTGCACATTGTATGATAACTGGAGTCACGATTTTGTCGCGTAAAGATTTCTGCACAATTTTGTTTCAATGCCTAACGTTCACATCTGCAGCTTTGGTACGTATAGTTATTGGCGGAGTGTATTCGTGTAGAGGCGTCACTCATTAGACTGTGCCAATGAGAATAACGTCACCCGTCTGCGATTTGCGGGTAGATCCCAAATATGTTGAGAGTTAAAAACAGCCATGAAGCAGAGCTGTAGATGTACAGATAAAACATTGAAACCATTTGACGCAAAAAATCTTTTCGCCATAAAATCATGGCTCTAATGATAGGAGGATTGATATGTTATGTGGCTGTTTACAAATGTCCAGTAGAGAAGCCAACATTGTAAGTATCATTTGTCAAGTCAAAATAGGACTCACCTATAACTGAAAAAAAAAAAAAAGTCAGATATGGGCGTAGTATATTTAACCTTAGTAAACAGTCACCTTTTCCGGCTAAAAATCAATATTCCCCGGGAAAGGAATGTTTAGCGAGTTCAACTACTAGCATGTTAGAATCCATTGTCCTGTGCATACTCTAGCCCCGACCATTTGTCCAGTACCTGCCACTCACTGGAACAGCAGGCAATGAACGAATAGAGAGCGAATAGACCGGACTTGAGTATGCATAGGACATTGGATTATAGCTAGAGGCACGAGTAGTTCGCGTATTAATCTGGCAACAGCGTAGACTTCACAGACATATACACACACTGGCCAACGTCAAATATCTATTGGCTTCTAACCGTAACACGTGTTACCACCACGACTTGTTTCCTTATTTATCACTGGCTTGCAGTCGTCAAATATGTGTTAAAACAGGTGTCGTCTAATCACAGAAGGAGTACTGAAGTATACAATATTGGCATTCAACCTGACCTAGAATCAATACGCGTAATAATCTTGCCTCTAATTACAGCGTAGGGTCACTGAACTCGCGAATATTTCTTTTCCGTGCGGACTAGCGATGTCGATGCCTACAGCGAAATAAGATTTCAGTAGTGCATATTGCGGCAAGAAGATCTACCAAACCAAGATTGCGAGTATTTAGTTCTCTCAATGTCCAACATAACATACATTTGTAAAAATGTCTACTCGAAGTGTAACGAGATTACTAGTGGCTTTTCCGCCGCTAAAGCAAAGCCAGTAGTTGCGGCATTATGACGTGTCAAAAAATAAATTTTACTGTTTCGTACCTTACTAATTGTAAAAATATTACTCACAAAAAAATACGACAGTTATAAAAACTCTAGGCCTACTATTATTATTGTTTGGAAATGTATTATTGATAAAAAGCATTTAATTTTACAAATTTGAAAAAAAAAATACAAAAATATTATTTTAATAAGAACCACGTTACATGTTTTTTTTCTGAGTACAAAATTTTTATGTTATGTGTAAGTTACGAATACATTAAATTTTTGGCTTCAGTATCTCATGTGCAAAAATTATTACAGGTTAAATTTTTTGACGAAAAATAGCTAGACTGGAAAAATTTGCGTGTTCCCTGACCCGTAGGCTAGCCTCCAAGAATATTTGCGAACTGAAGCCAACATCGGCAGCTCATTGGCTGCTCGCTGACACAGTAGTAATATCTAGGGACCCTGTTTTTCGCGAGAACAATTTTGCCCCAGTTTGTTTCAGAGCCTTACGTGTACATCTGCAATCCTGCTTCATGGTTATTGGCAGCGTGTATATGTGAAGAGCCGTATCTCGTTTGACTGAGCCAATTTCAATAACGTTCCTTCAACACCACACGTCTGTGACTTGCCGGTAGAATCCCTAGGCTCGTGACAGTTAAAATGTCCAATAATTAACCACGAATCAGAACTGCAGATGTGCACGTAAGGCACTGAAACAAAGTCGGAATAATTCTTTTCGCGAATAACAGGGATCCCTAGTAATATCACATGGTTACACCTGCATTTAGTCGATTCTTTATTATTAGAGGCCCGGATATTTCGCGGGTTCAACGCCCAGCAGGCTAGACTCCACAGTCCTGTGTGCACTGTCCTCAGCTATATTTGTTCATTGGCTGCTGCTCCAGTGAGTGAGCATTTGAACATTTGACGATGTAGCGCAGGAGTCCGTGAGCGTTTTTACGCATGTCCGCCATTGGTTCAGAGTCCGCAAGGTCACGTT
>PNEQ01113335.1:0-11345 GCA_003012365.1 Medauroidea extradentata
TAAAGATTAAACCTTTGAAAAATTCACTAGCCGTTACTGCACATAAGTCAACATTAACAACAGTTACATTGTTGTTTGTATGGTTGGTAGCGAATAATTGCATGTAGCTCCGTGAATTTTCTTATTTGAATACAGTACTAATGAAAGAACGTCAAATGTAAACAGCCTCTCTGTATTTAATATTCTTTAAAATATTTATTTATGATCTTATTGACATACCTACTGAATGTATAAATTTATTTAATTAGCTCCAGCACAAAATGACGCAACCGAGCCGATTGTCGTTGTTACATGCCGCTAGTGCTTCGCGCCGCAGAGGTAGTTTAAAATTCCACCGATAGATGGCATCAGAGTTAGGTTTTCGCTGCTTCGCTTGGAAACGAATTCAGTCACTGAGTGTGTTTGCCTGTTGTGTAATAAATACAGGTTTCTGATAAACACATTCAAAAGTATTAGAAGTGACAGTTAATGAATATCATTGCTAAATGTTGTGAAGTCATTAGTAATCAGTTACGTTTTACGATCGCCAGCCTAAGTATCTGGAAATACAAACAGTACTACAAAACTACAGCGATATCGAGGGTATGTGACTCTGTTGTGAACTATGCCGTTAACATAACCATTTAAGTCGTCATATTTTATTTTTATATTTGCACCAGATTTTTTCTTATTTCAGACATAAACTGCAACCAAATTTTGCTATAGTGAAAATTTATTATCTATCATAGTTTTTACTTAATGGCTCGTAAATGTCACAATTTCCATGTTACGGTTTTCAGTACGACACTAAAACCAACTGACATACCAAACTGAAAACATTTACAGTTATTAACGACGTTATAGGCTACGAGGTCTCCTATATAAATCAACAAAATGAAAAAAGGTTTGTATTTGTAAAAAATAATTAAAGTTTCATTGCATTTTTCAGCATTTTTATTTTAATTAAAAATTTTTATTTTGGTATGTCAGTTGATTTTAGTGTTGTACTGAAAACCGTAACATGCAAATTGTGATATTTACGAGCCATTAATCAAAAACTATTAGAGATAATAAATTTTCATAACAGCAAAATTTGGTTGCAATTTATGTCTAAATTAAGAAAACAATACCTGGTACAGATATAAAAAATAAAAATATGACGATGAATATTGCTATGAGCCGTGCCCTTGTGGAAGTTAGTTTTGATATTGTGAGTTATAATTTCCTTAATAATTTCTATTTTATGATGACTTGGACAAGAATAAATAAATGTTGGCAGAAGCTTCTGTGGTGTGGTGGTGTGCGGTCGTCTTAGCACAAGAGCGGCTGACATTCTCTTCTCTACGTGAACAACAGACTGTTTGAAGTAAAAAAAGCATTTTCCTCGGTCGGACGGAAACCCCAGCTGACTGTATTCTTCCTGTTTCCCCCCACCACTCCCCTTGCCCTGCCCCTAGGGCACAAGAGCGGCTCTCCTTTGTGTACAAAGTGACAGAAGGCGGCCCGAAGGAAACAAAACCATCATAAAAAAGCGACTTGTGTGGCGGTACTTGTAGAATGCGGGTCTTCCTTTGTCGGGTCTGGGACACGCTAAGTTGGCTTCCCTACTTCGTCTCAGTGGCGCGCTCTCTTGACTGATAACACACGAGAGTACCCCCTCCCCAACTACTCTTCTCAAGACCACACAGATAACATCGCGTGTTTTTATTCCAACCCGCGACCAATTAATTCACGCGACAGCTGGAGGAAATATTGGTCAGAGACACTCCCGTTCATTTGTTTGATATTACCGCCGGGTCGGGATGGACGCGAACATATTTCCGACGGTACGAGTAAAAATATTTCCGAGGTAAATACCTTCAGGAAAATACACGGCCGCATTCCTCCATTCTTCATTTTAAGAGGCGATTTGTTCTCCCGGCGAAGTTACTTTCCTGATCTACGATTTCGCGTTGAGCCAAGAGACGAGTCGCATACAAAAGAAACCCTTGTACGAGTTTTTTTGCAACCCCCTATGGCCTGTAAAAAACGGGAATGAATGAATTGTAAAATGATTTTACCGTCAAAAGAGGCATACATATTTCAGTTACTTTTCATCATTTCCACCATGTAGATTGAGACATTAGTAGGCCTATACCGGTAAACCAGCTTTCTAATGCCCTCTGCAAAGAATGTTGCCGCAATTGACCGTCGTTTGCAGAGTTAACAATACTGCTGTGTAACGATTCGCTAATAGACGGTTCGGAATAAAGTGAGCACTCAACGACACCCTGCTTAAGTTCTATATTCAGGCAATTCGTATCTTTCCGCGCGTAACGGCTGACGACGGGAAACATCAGACCTCTCCGGACACGTCACTTTATGCTTACGCGCGAAAGATAAAATGTACAGTCGGTATGAATCACTGCAGTTTGATAAACAAAGTTTATTTATTATACATAATACAATTATTTCTATTTCGGTTGAATTTGTTTCTGTATTGCTGAATTTAAATAGGGGAATACACGGAAATATATTTATTTAATTTATTTATTTATTTATTTATTATGCGTTATTTCCCTGCCAACCATGCAAACAGTAAGGTAACTGTAGTTTATGTTGAATTATATACAGTAACGGCTAGTGATACTTTTCAAAGGTTTAATTTTTAGTGCTCTCTTTATCCCGAATGTCCTATACTATCGCTTCATGGGCATCCCGTGAAGAAACGAAAATGCAATCACAACACATATGCACCTCGTACGGTTACGCACGCCCAACATGTTTATACGAACAATGTTGAATAAGGCACATTTTTTTGCAGATTATATTGGAAAACTGATGCACCGGTCCTATAGTCTCTCACGTAAGAATTCCATTTTTTTGGCAGTTTTAAGTATATCTTGTGTACAAATTTCTACAGGAAAATAATATTTAATATTGATAAACTGCACAGTCTGAGAACCAGCTGAGTGTGTTTGTTCAAAAATCACTTGTGGCAGAGGAAAATTCTGCTTATTTCATGGAAAACAACTGTAAAAAGAAATGCCAACACAGCTGTCAAAAAGTGTAAATCTTACACGAGATGGACTATAGTGTCTTAATCTGCGTAGTGATTATGTTGAAAAGTAGCTTAAAAATTTATTTTTTGGCAATTCAAGCATTTTACGATTCACTAACTTTTTTTACAGTCCAGTGAACGTTGGGGGGGGGGGGGGATAACCCTAGTAAAATCTGCAAATTGTGCCGAGGTCTTTCTCCGAACGTAGTCCTGGTGACGGTGCGTTTACACGGTTGCATACAATCACGAGGTTAGCCTCCGTGTAAACATGACATTGAATGCAGCATGTCCCCAACCACCAGGCCACTATAGGAAGTAACTCCGTTGCTTTATCATAATTACTATATCTAAGCGGCTTCATATTGCAGTGCCTTTTTTTTTTTTTTACTAAAGGTCATGATTTGAGTATGTGGGAGCAACACCGTAATGAAGGGGCGAAGGAAACGGGAAATCCCCGGGAAAAACCACAGACCAGCAGCATCGTCCGTCACGACTCGCACATTCGACCCCGCCGGGAGTCGAGCCCAGTATCGCCTTGGTGGGAGGCGAGAGGTCTAACCCCTCGACCACTGCGGCTCCCGGTATTTTAAAACCACCTTCAGCACAAATCCAACCCGTTCGGTCGGGGCGGGAAGAGTTATCGGTCAATTCCCAGAGACTTAGACCAGCCCGTGCTGTTCTCTATTTGTCTACCTTTCCGTGGACCCTTGGCGATTACTGTGGTATTTATATTACTTCACATATTGATCTGGGTAGGCAAAAATCTGAACGCTAGTTTACACCGAACAAATAACAGCAACAACGTTAATTACAAAATGTTAATTACAAAAATTTTACTAACAACTTCTAAGCTATGGTACACTATTTTATAAAAATGTTGATAGCAGATGTGCTATTAGTGTTGCTGAAAACACCATAGTTAATAACAAAGCCATAATAATGATGAAAATAATGTTAATGACAATGTTGATGACAAAAATTCCTTTGATGTAGACCGTCCTAGAATTGATCGGGAATATAATGTTATCAACATTGTTGATGACAAAGCTACTAACATAATTCCAAAATTAATAACGTTTGTTGTTAGCAAATGTTTTCTACAAAATGTTTGTAACAAATGTTACTCATATTACTTTGCAAATATTAACAAAATTAAAAACAGAATGTTGGCAACAGTGTGTAAAACACGTGTTATTAGCAATGTTATCGCTGGTGTAAACTACTTGTGCTTCAAACGTTCAAGTATTAACGCGAGGAGCGCCCGTGGCTACGCAGGAAGACAACAGCACCTCGCCAGTTCTGCCAACTGCACTTCTATTTCCCACACCCTACCTCTCGCCGCCCTTTAATTTGACCGACCTTTTGGCTGGCCGGGTTCTATCCCCTCTCCCTCCCCCGCTTCCATAGGTACAGTCCCTGCCTCTAGCTGCGGCAACCACCTCTCCAGTACCGTGTACCGTCTCACTTAATATTATTACGTTGTAGCACGAATTCTTAAGAAAAAACACATAGGGCTACATATGTTATGGAAAACATAACTGTACAAAATAAAATAAGTAAGAATTATGTATACTGTATGCCTCAAGATGGAGTGTGATAATTTCGCGTGGTGGTAGCTTGTGGAGAAGTAAGTCCAAAATGTGTTTTCAATACTTCCGTATTGTTAATTATAGTGGGACTAGTGCTACCATAAAAACTGACTGTAAAATGTAAACATAAATTTAAATACCACTTGATATTAAAAAATGACACTCGGAGTAGTGTCTAAAAATGAAGAACAATAAGTTTGAGATTTTATGATTTTATTCTAAAAAATTAGTCTTATCAAGGACCCACTATTTCTTGTAAAATTTAACACGCTTTCCGCTTACTTTTTCATGAGCTATCGCTACGTGAAATCAACACATCGCGACCTGACTCACGTGTATATATATACACACATACATACACACACACCAACACACACACACACATATATATATAATTATTTATATATATATATATATATTTATTTATATATATATATTTATATATATATATATATATATATATATATATATATATAATAGTGTACCTCGGAGGCATAAGACACTAGGTCACGAAAATCATACTTTTCACTTTTCAGGAGAGCAGTTTACAGAATGTGGTTCACTAGCGAATTCAGCTTTTTAATACCCAAAACCTGTGATTTTTTGATACAACACGAACTTGACGTTGTGTGTCAGTAGATAGTACTTAAAACTATGTTAATGTTTATGATAAAAAGAGCATTTTCATAATAAGTTGTCATAGCGTCTTACGTCTTCGAGGTGCAGATATATGTATCTATATATGGATGGTTCAGAGCACAAGTAGACCAAGTACATTTTCAGTAACTTTCTGGTTATGTGTGCAGTGCATGTTGGAGATGTAAGTATATGAACAGTATTTAACTCTATAACTCATTTTTAATTTTGACATTATACATTATCAGTTTTGGTCCCCTGGAATCTTTTATGCCCAAAACACTTAAAGCTTGTGTTTCTCATTACTAAAATTAATGGACTTGGTATAGTTGTGCTCTGAACCCTCCATATGTATCTGAAACAACAGAACATACTGTATATTCCGTGATACATAACTTAAGTAAACATGTTTTACAATGTTTGGTGTAATGTCAGTCAACTCTTATGACTCTAAAGTGAACTTGAGATTTCCATTCCAACGCATGTATAGTAATTTTGCCTTGATATCTTTGAATGATTAATTTTTTTGCAAAGTAGGTAAATAACAGTTGTCTTGTATTGTGGCTGATATTACGTCACGTAGATAGTGTTCTGGGACAGTGAAAATGTACTGAAGATCCACAATACTGAGTACTTAATATAAAGAATGGCGGTGTGAAGAGGGTGGGCGCTGTATAGGCGGGTTGGCAATTATAATTTCAAATTTTACCTCATACTAGTAAATGTGGAAAGATACAAGCTGAAGCAGTTTCCAACAGTCATTGTACGTTTATCCGGTTTTGTGCCAGTCTTGTCTCTGTGCATATCTTTCAGCACCACACTTCTTCTGCCCCGTAATGCACGTACAAGAATAACATTTCATACTTAACATATTTCAAAGATGGTACTTTGAAGTAGTACACCGCCTTGAGCAGCAAACACGTTTTTCTGGTTTTATGCAAATTGTCTTCATCTACGGTGTCCTTGAGAGGGTGTGGTACATAATTCAACGCTAAAAGCATTAATCTATAAATGTAGGTTTATTGAAGCCAATTTGCGAAAATTACACAAGAGCAATCCTAGACAATAGTTTTAGCCAACGTTTCAAACAAAAGTGTTTCCAGCGTTACGAACTTCTGAGGCACAATCTCTGACGCCGGAACCTCGTGCATTTAACTGCGGCGCAAGAGATCACGCGTAACGAATTAGAACGTCTGGATAAATATTTACTCATAAAGTTGGCAAATACAATTATCTAGGATTGTCATTGAGTATTTTGTCCATATTGGCTTCGAAAAAAGCGTAGAAATCAATTTTTGTTTTCAGCGTTGATTTATCTACCACACACTCTTAACACACGGTGTAAACTAACTTTAAGATAGGAGGTTTTACTCCGGAGTCTTGTAATTATTATCATTAACCTGTTTACTTTCGTCGGGAAATTTTTGAAGTTTCACAGTAAATAATAATACGGAATTTAAGTGATCTAAAATATATGTTTAGTCCGATACTTTTACTTTTGCGACTAGAACTACAATATCTCATAAGTCATAACTATAAGCCCATTGTAGACCCATCTCAGTATCTGAGTCGTAAATATTAACAACAAATCACTTTTAAAATAGTATTTAATTACGTCGCTGTTTTCGATCATAAGTAGGCAGGCGTTAGGAAGCAGAATAAAAATGTGTGTTAAGCAAGTAGAATTTTTTAAGCGTCTCCACGCTGGATAGTGTTTGAGAGTTCAAAACCAGTTTCTCGACGTCTCACAAAATAACCGAATGATGTTTGTTTGACACAGCAATTAAGCTTCAAGTATTAGCAGGCGATGTTCCTCCGTACATTAATAGATGTTGGTACACCTGAAATTAAATTATAGAGTTCGGTCTGTCTAACCAATGGCGGTCAGCATAAATAATATACACGTTCTATTTACAAGAAAATTACCGTTTTCTTTCAAACGAAGAAAATTCTCACAACCTGAACGATTTGATTCATCGCTTGGCTCAGTTTTATATTTACGGATGAGAGGGTTAGTTACCTTAATTTTACCAATTAATATCTCGGATATTAGGGCGGAATTAACGATTTTTACGATGGGACAAACGAGAACTAACGAAGACCTTTCCAATTACATATTTGTATTAGTTACGTCACACTGGGCTGCGAACTTAGCCCCACACAAGAACTGTAAATATGTTTTATATAAATGTGGAAGTAACAATTATTTTGAAGGAACAAACGAGAACTAACGAAGAACCAAAGACTGCGAATTTATTCGTCCGGTTAATTTGATTGGGCAGGGCCAGCTTCAAATACGTGCAATGCAAGGTTTAAAATGTAGAGCAGGCATAGAGTATTTTGACGAGAGTGTACCGCTCTCTGGAAGACTCTCTACAGGCCGGTATTGTAACACCGACTCTATGGCCCACAGGCAATAAACTCACCCTTCTTTTCAGCTGAGGGAGGAGAAACAAGTTTCCATAATACGTCCATTAGAAGTAGGTAGAATAAGAGAAAAACAACATCTTCCCATCGGCAATATTACTTTCTCATTTTTACTTTAGACGTATATATGCCTGTGCGCGATATCAGAATACTCTGCATAAGGATTGAGTGGAAAGTTTGCCAAGTTGTTCGTCCAGCCAGAGGGATAAAGCTTGTGCGCTTTATAACTTCACCGTACAAAAAAAAAATTAAAACAGTCGCGAACATTCCGAGCAACCTTTAATCGCATTATTCTCTGATAAGAAAACTGAAATTTGTGCCATCAGCTACTAGAGTACAAAATTGTGTTATACTAACGGCAATTTCAGCGAGTTGAATTCGGCAATAAAATTTCAAATTAATTGTGAAACTAATATTCCTCACTAAATGAAAAGTACTAATACCGCTCAGAATGTTATGGAGAAATTTTTGAAAACATAACAATTTTGCTCCTAGTTTATGTTATTATTTTTATAAAGTTTATGTGTTGTTGGCTTTTTTTTTAACTAGCTCGGTTTCTTTTGCATGAATTTGTACGCTATTAAAAAAATTGAATGGTGTTGTGGTGCATGTGTAAAATATTCACCCCGTCACGTTATCAAGTCGGTATATATTGGCTTGCAATTCTCATACAGATTTAACCAGCAGGTTCTTAAAATTATGTTATATTCATATTTTCTCGACGGTGATTCGTTGACTGCCAATTATCTATGTTCCACTGGAGTGGCTTTGAAAAGGTTTGCAGAGAATATGATGACTGTATTGAAAAATATATGGCAGTGTATTTTAACATGTTGCCTTGTACTTAAAATGACTCTCGGTTTTATATAATATTACTGTCCGTAATGTAAAAAATAATAATAATAAATTCATAACTACGACAGACGTGTTTCACAGTGTGTAGGCCGATGCTAACAAATGATGGGTAGGGTAAAGTGAGTAAGTGGAACATTTACATAGAAGATCCTGTAGTCAGTCCAACATATCAGTTTATTTTCAGCCATGGTTGCGTGTCACTCTAAAATAATTCACTTTAAGGAGACAGTCTACCGCAATTTTCGTCACAATGTTTTTATTTTTATGTTTGCACCAGTTATTTTTTTTTCTTGTTTTATTCACAAAATGTGACTAAATTTTTCTCGTATAAAATTTTTTTATCTCCCATAGTTTTTGCGTAATGGCTCGTTAAAACCGAAATTCGCATGTTTCCGTTTAAAGGACGACACTAAAACCAACTCACCAAACTGATAAAAAAAATTCACAGCGAATAACGATGTTGTAGGCTGCATATTCAGCTATTTTAAACCACAAAATAAAATACTTTTGTATTTAAAAATATTGAATTTTTAAAATTTGTATTTAAAACTTCAACATTTTTATTTAATACAAAAATGTATTCTATGTATTTATGAACGTGACATTGTAGCCTTGAACGCATTTATCTACTGAGAATTTTTTCAGTTTGATATATCAGTTGGTTTTGGTGTAGTCCTTGAGAGATAAAAAATTTCATGAGCCAAATTTAGTCACATTTTGTGTCTAAAATACGAAATATATATATATATATATATATATATATATATATATATATATATATATATATATATAACTGGTACAAATAAAAAATAAAAACTTGGTGATGAAAATCGCTGTATACCGCGCAAGCTCAGGTTCGTATGTGGTTACACGGGATCGTAAGTTGTTCTGATCTACATCACATCGTATTGAAACTGTACTGCTGTGTTAACTACAGCAGAACGACATTCCTTCTGTTTTTCTTACACCTGGTTTATTAGATTGACAACAAACCTTTACAATAAAATGGACGACAGTGGTAAATCCTGTGTCAGTATGAAGAATGTGGAAATGTACGTTACAAGAACATAAGGTAAACCGACCATATATCGTGATATACATAACCAAACAGTGGTGGATTTACAATTTTTTTTTGGGGGGGGGGGGCCTTATGTGACTTTTACGGATTGTAAAAAATAATAGTCATCTCAAAAGTGTGGATGTTTACTCTTACAGAACATTAAAACTAACATACATGACACATTTAATTAATTTATTTATTTACTTTCGGCTTTCAGGCGCAGTTAAGGCAAATTTCCCTTGTCTTCTACTGGACCCATTACATCTGTTTACTGTTTAAGAAACATAACCATACATAAAAAATCAAAATTATTAAAATATATATGCACTTAAACTAATGACAACAAAACAACGCAAGTACTTGGATCAACAAAACTCCAGTTTCCATGAGGCGACTGGACATACTTTGACTACACAATGTACAACACGATTTTTTTTTGGGGGGGGCCTTCAGCCCGATAGGCACCCCCCCCCCTTAAATTTGCCCCTGCTGATAAATCACATTACAGCCATCACAGTGTTGGGGTAGTAAAAACGATTGCTATGCCTAGGATAAAGTAATTTTTCATGCAGAAAATAAGAAAGCAAACCGTACCCAATGTGTATAATAATTACTTGTTTTGTTACATTATTTCAAGATATCGAAGCAAATGTTCACAATATGTTTTATGCGTGAGGATATTTAACGTAAAACGCTTGAAAAAAGTTCTACTGAGCTTATTTAAAACATCTGAATATCACCTAAATATTAGCTAATATTTTCGTGAAATAAATATTGATTTTATTTACAAAACATCAGCCACGTGAAGGCCACGATATCTCGTTTATTTCAAACAATAGCAAATAACTAAAATATTTTGTAACCAAATGCTTTGAAAAAATTTGAGACATACGACACACAATTTTGCCAGAGCGTTTTTTTTTAAATAGCGTACCGTTTGCGAGCAAAAATTATTTTGCTTCATTTTGGTTTATTTTCACGACAAAATTTGTACTATTTCGGGGGCAAAAATCTAAAAATCAGTTTGGTGTATTGCAACAGAAAAATTAGTATACAAACATTGATATATAAGTGTTAGAACTTCCAAAGGAATTTTTGATATATGTATCAATTTGCGTGACAAAAAAAAAAATTCGAAACCACTGTTAAACTCGGGAGCGAGGTCTTAAAGTTGGCAGGGCAGGCTCATAAGCAAACATTTGATGAACTTGAATGTTGATTACCATACAGTTGACTGACTGCCGCAATGTTCCTTGCTAACCACTCGCCGACCCGAGGAAAATAAACCCAAGCGAAGCATCAATAGCCTTAATCAAGTCATTAATCACGGCGGCCAACATTAGCACTGCTAACTCTAACTATGTTCATTATCTCTGATGGCAGTCCTGGAATTCGACGCCGTAGAGCAATTAGCTAGGCGAAGGTTCGGACAGCGCCGGACCTATGGTAACGCGACCGTCCAATTAAAACTTAATTACATTTCAGGCTGGACACTATCTCAACTGTCTCCATATGGTAGGCGAGACACTGACGTACCATGAGTTTGAGTCCCACGACCCGTCCCTCCAGCCTAAGGGAAATGAAACTATTCAAAAGAAAATTCGCCTACAGACGTGTCAAACCAAGTAATATTCTCAAACACAGAAGATTGTAAACAACTTGAAACTACAAGGTGTCGTTTATAAAGCCTCAGAAGTTTTACATTTAATAACTGTTCAGTATAAATTATTTTCAATATTAAGTGTACATTTTCAGGTTT
>PNEQ01113335.1:11445-48378 GCA_003012365.1 Medauroidea extradentata
AAAAAAAAAAATTGACATAATTGTATTTATGCGTACAAATAAATATAACTTGATCAATTTCATTGTGATTTCCAATTACTTCCTTCTCTATATACATCCAAATCTATTAAACAAATGAAATTAAAATTTTCTTTTGAAAAATGATACCATTCCATCAGTATTTTCTTAACACGTTGTCACGTTCAACTATCATCAGTACACCGACTTTACAGACAACCAAATTTTTGTATGATTCACACGAACAAAGCAGTAAAATGCAACAGTTGTAGTCGATTAAATACATTGTTTCTAGTAGCAATGTTGTGTTGCTTGTTAATTAATTCACATATGAACAGTGATTCAACTGTTATGACAAGCAATAACAAGGTATCTCACACATGCAGAGGGACAATACAATTGCTTCAAACCTTTTACTGGTTTTTACCAAAAATGTTGGTTACAACGTTGTTCTCGTTAGTAATTCATTAGATTTCACAGTATTTTGTTGATTCAATACAATGTGTATTTAGTTGAGGACATACTTGTCTAACACAAGTTATGTAATTCAGTTGATACGTAGGGCTAAACGTCTCGTCAACAGCGAGGTCATAATGGACGGAACAATTATCCCAAAGAGTCACGAACCAAAAGGTACAGTGTAGTGACTTATCAAATTATGTAAAATACAGGAACATTACGGAAGAGAGAACCCAACACATCTGCACCAGGGATAGGAAAGGAATGTAGTCTATTCCGATCGATGACACAAAACAAAAATTAAAAATTGAGCAATAACCACACAAATTAATTCCGGGGTGGAATATGATCGATGTGTCAAGAAATACGACACACTTTTTATGTTTGTAGGTCAGACAAGAGCTATGTGATTTAGAGTGGCCATGTCATCAAGCAGAACATTCGGTTAATTGGGTGAGAGCGTCCTGATGAATATCTGCAAAGACACATACTGTACATACGTGAGGATAAGATAATGTGGGAGGCTGCAACCAGTCACTGTGTCATAGGCCCATATTTTATTCAGTTGCAAACATCCATAACTACAGGAAGCAGGCATGCTGATTTGCAGACTCTTTGTGATGTCAGTAGAGTGAATTTAGAGTAACAATTTTTCCAATGTCTTTGCATGTTTCTTGCAATGGGACATATTAACGTACTGTACTATTGTTGAAATACGCCATTGCAGTATTATTTCGTCCCAGAAATGAGAGTAAGAAAAAACAAACGAAAAAAAAAAAAACAGATAATGAGCCTAGTTTGGCTGTAGTCAACACATCCATAAACCAAAACAACAGAACATGAATGATCCCATAAGGAATTATTAATTGTTATTATTTAATATATTTATTCATCGCTACATTAATTTCTATTTCCTTTTCGTAACACACTGTCTTTAAATTTATTGAATAGCGTGATATATTTTCAAATGTCACATAATTGCTTAGCCTGTCCAGTTTGTATGCTTGTATGTGATCCTTCGGCATATCTATTACAACTTCACATCTTTTATATTGACTGTCTGATGGTATTCCATGTTAAAAAGACAATAATTTTGACTTAAATGATGTTTCTCTCTGATATAACCTAATATGGAATAATCGATTATTATGAAATACGGGAATTACTTGCCTGACGTGTGTCGCTATCTATGGATGATCACATTAACCACTTCCTGGTAGCCGACCCTCAGTTGACAGACTGGTTTGCAGGTAATTTGTCACCTTATCTCGTGTACCGATAAGGAAACCTGTTTATGGTGTTTCGAGAATTTTTTAAAGGCAGTTTTCAGTCAGGTACATATATGCATCCTTCTTGTAGGTAATTACTGTGTTATCATCTTTGAAAGAACTGTGCAATGGGAGTGCATGACTGTATTTTGTTGCTTGGACACTCCATTGCGATATAGATGACTGTCAAAGAAAACTTAAGATAATATAAAAACATAAATAAGCAGAGTATGCTTTAGTCAACAGGATATATACATAGCATACAATTCCAAAAATTGAATCGGGTCAAATAAAACAAGGACAAACAGATAATAAAATAAAATAAAAATAAAAAGAACCCAAGACCCCACTAAGGCAGGCAACCCAAGTTCTGCTTTGCAAAGGGACAAACAGAAAAAAAAAATTATGTTTCACAAATCAAAAATGATTTTTATTATTTTCATTTATTATCTGTTTATTTATTATTTTTCATGTATTATCTGTTTGACCTTGTTTTATCTGACCCGATTCCATTTATGTAATTATATATTGTGTGTATGTATCCTGTAGACTAAAACATACTCTGCGTATTTATGTTTTTCTATATCTTTAGTTTTCTTTGACAGACATTAATTTCGCAATAGCGTATATCCAAGCAACTAAATCCAGTAATCATTGTGTTGTTTTGTTCATATGTTTGTAACTTAAAGTTTTAATCATTGGAAGTGATTTCTAATTTATTGTAAACTACAGCCAATATTTTTATACACACAGTGGAATAAAATACGGAAGTAACAATAAGGACTGGCATTGCACACACATGTATAAATACGGCAACTTATCCTACCTGTCAACGAGTTGCCCAGTCAAGAAAATGAAGATATCAGGAAATCGAAAAGAAAAGTGGTGTACTTTAGATGAGAAACATGCCATCAGTGTTGTTCGTGTGATGAAAGAAAGGGTTTATGAAGGCATGAATGATACCATTTATATTACAAAAATCATGATGGAACTAAAAGTGTGACCGTAAAAGTTTTTTTCTAGGTCTAGTTTCATGTGACGTACTAATGTGACATAATATAATATTAATTCCAAATAGCAAACAGGCAAGAACGTTAGGTTGAAACTGTTTCTCAACAGACACAGGAGCGAGATTCTAGTCGCTGGTTCCACTGCCGTGACGTCACTGCCAATGTGACAGGATTTAACGGAGCAAACTACGTTGCATAGAACTATGTCAGAATAAAATGCTTAAATTTATTCAAATGTAACTGCATGTGAAATTCATTTGTTGAAAAGAATAAAAAGAATCAAGGAATTTTGCAATAACACGCAAGTATAACATATAAACTATCTGTTTACGGGTATTCGACTTTAAATGTAATTTTTTAAATCCTGTCCGAAACTGATAAGGGCGACAAAAGCACTGGTTTTGGAATCTACGTCACCTCTATGAGCGCAACCCCAATTGGCGTGTATTTTGTGTAAGTTTTAAGACTATTTTTAACTTCCTTCGGTGAGCCTGCCGTAGTTTTACGACGCAGAAATTAACATAAACCTGCACGGCGTTTTCCTTTATATATTAAAACAAATTCGCTGTGCCCATTTTTGTTCTTAAAAAATGTACTTTGAAAGAACAGCTGAGGATGAGACGCCTGTATGTCTTACTTGAATACAGTTCGAACCACTTCGTTGAACATACGCCATTCTGTGCTACGTCGTTGAAAACCCACAACCAAAAGAACCAAGCACGAGGAAAAAAAAGTCTGTATTAATTTCTGTCAACAAATGCATAACATGCATGTTAGTCCGAATATAGGAATATGTTCCGTAAGCAGTGAAAAAGAACAAAACCAAAGTGCATTATAACAACAGCCCTGGAGGAGGACAACGAAGAAAACAAAGTAACGAACACAGCGATTTAAAAGGGCTCAGGTTAAGGTTAATTCTACTACAGGTTAGAAAGAAAATACGTTTTCTGATGGAAGAGCTTGGCACAGGGAACATTTCTGCCGCTAGTTTCGCTTCAATCGCTAAGAGACCAGATAAATACGAAACCGTAGTAAAATTTAGTTAAAATAAACTTGGAAATTATATTAGTAATTTAATTTAATTTCAATGTGAAAAGAAACCAATTTCGCGTTTCAAATTATCAACTTAATGTAACTTAAAATTCAGGAAAGCTCTGTGATTGGTCAGTTTGGTGCACTAGCGATACCAGCGCTCAAGTGGCAGGAATTGTCCCTGTGCCAAACTTATAACATTGATCTTTCTAACCTGTAGTAGAATTAACCTTACTCGGGTCTAGACAACGACAGCAGCAGGCTCTATGACAACAGATGTGGCGTCTCAGGAACTGCTTCCGTCTTCAGGCACATGTGCAGACTAACTCCAGTAGACTGTCTGTTAGCCGCCCGACCAAAAAAGAGAATGATGATGTCATAAACACCGGCAGTAAAACTCTTCCAAAGAGCTCTCATACTTGCTGAGTAAGTTAGTTAGTGAATGTAACTGTTTTTGTTGGAGCTTATGCATACCAGCTCAGGCGGACGGTTACATGAAAACAGCATTAAAAAAAGAGCAATGATAATAAGTCCAATTGTTTTTACATGTCTTATTCAAATTTATACAGTTTTAATTAGTGGTGTATTAATTTTTTGTGCGTGTTGTAACACTATTTGGCGGGTAAATAGTAAGTTTGTAGCAGCTGTAAAGTGGCAGAGACAGCTGTTACACGAGGCGGATGGACGCGACAAAGGGCACTAACTGCAACCGCCCTGTATATAGTTCACAAGACTGTGTAACTTGGACTTGTGTAGATGGTCTGTGATAATGTCTAACTAAAACATTCTTCCTCCAGTTTCTTCATGTGTCGTTGCACTACGTGCATTAATATATCTTGATGTAGAACTGACCACTGTCTGCAGTGAACAAGTTACGTATATCCAGTAAAGACAAACGTACGTGGAAACTACGCCAACTGTAACTGTAATGCATAGAAAACGGATTTCAAGGACACGGTAGACAGCAATTTTCAGCATTAACTTTTTTATTTTGATACATAAACTGTGGGATCTCTTATGAATATGTTTTATAGAATAGGTTTAGCATGATGGCTTATCAAAGTCAAAATTTGCATGTCAATATTTAGAGTACGAACCACAACCGACTAACTTACCGAACTGAATAACGATGTTGTAGGCTGCAACGACTCCTATATAAAAACAAAAATTAAAATATTTTTGTATTTGCTAAAAGTGCTCAAATTCGAAACCTAAATTTAATAATTCATCATTTCCTTTTAAATACAATATATGTTCGCCAGTCAGCACCGATGTTTCTGTGACGTCAGGTCGACAAAAATGGCGGGCGTGACCTTAATTCCGAATAGAAACTATACAGATTTTATTTGAGTCGGAATTCAATGTTGCGCCCAAATGTTGGTGAAACTGGGGAGTTGGTAGTAAGTAGCTTGTGTTTATTTTAAGAGAGATGTTTGTTGGTTCTCATAAGCAAGCTAGAGCCCACGATTTTTGTTGAAAAGAATTCTGCAACAGTTTGTTTCAAGGCCTTACGTGCACATATGTAGCTATGCTTCTTGATTATTGGCAGAATGTATAATTGCACAGACGTGGCTCATTTGACTCGTGCCAACAGGAACAAGGTTATTGCGACACCACACATCTGTGATTTGCTGGTAGAACCCTAGACGCTGGGAGTTAAAAAAAAAAAAAGCCAATCACTGACCATGAAGCTGGGCTGCATATGTGCACACAAGGAATTGAAACAAATTGTTGCAGAATTCTTTTCACCAAAAATCGTGGGCTCTAAGAATAACCTTTAAAGGTCACGCTCTCTAGTTTATACTTTTTTAGAGATATTAATTTTTTTACGCCTAAACACGAGCAGATATAAAAAATCTGTCTGGCAGTTTTGCTTAAAATCATCTTCTCCATGTTGGCTGATTTTTTCAAGGCAGTAAATACTATGTTTTTAGCTAATTATGTAATTAACGAAATTCTGGTTAGTTGACTTTTTAGTTGAAAGCATATAATTTCTTGTTTTGAAAAAAAAAAAAAAGAACTATGACTGCAATAAACGTTTTAAATAAAACTGCCCGACAGATTTTTTATTTCTGCTCTCGTTTAAGTTTTAAAAAATAATTATCGCAAAAGAGTATAAGCCAAAGAGCATGGTGTTCAAGTGGGGAGAAATTACAAACTTATATTTGTGTGAAATAGTGTTAGTTTTACAGACGCTACTTTGGAGTATATTTTCCTTTTACGAAAAAAAAAAAAGAAAAAAAAAATAGCTCAGCCAGTTTTCCCGCAATGATACTTCAAAGTCCAAATTTGTATATTATTGCATCATATAAATCTTGAAAACCAGTAAACAAAATTAAATGGCAAAAATCACATCAAAATTTCAAGACAACGTCTATGGCTTGTAGCATAATATAAAAACCCATTACAAAAAAATATTAATGTTTTAAACAAATTTTGAAATTTTGACTATTAGTTTTGTTACTTGTAGCAATTTACTTTAAACACAAAAACATTTTACTATGGGTTTTCATATGCTTCAAGCTGTAGGCCGTGACATGTAGTTTTGAGATGCGATTTTTTATATTTCATTATTTTGCCGGTTTTCAAGTTTTCTATGAAATAAAATTACGCAAATTTTGACTTTGAAATACTATTATGGGAAAACCGGCCGAGCTAATTTTTTTCTTAAGAGGAAAATATACTCCCAAGTAATGTCTACAACACTAACTATTTTATATAAACATAAAATTATGATATTTCTCCACTTGAACGCCCGCAAACGTGTAATTGTGCCTTTATTTCTACATTTCGGAATATATTACAAATAAACTGAAATTCAGTAAGCGTCTGTGGCTGTCGTACTAGAGGTTAGTATAAAGTGGCAATAAACATGACATTTTTTTAGTGTTTGCTACCGAGCAAGGTAGTGAAAAGGTAGCACGCTGGACTCGTGCTTGGGAGGATCCGGGTTCGATTCCCGGCTCCAGTCATCTTGATTTCTGTTTTCCATGGTTTCCCGAAATCACTCCAGACGAATGCTGGGAAGAGGCTAAGGCCGACATTTTCCCAGCTCCTGTCATATTGTATCAAGATGTGGGTCACTGTCTCGAATGACATCGCTGTCGACGAGACGTATAGCCCACTAAGTTACCCTAAGTGTTTGTAGCGTGGCAGCCAAACTTGTGTTCGCAATAACGAGAAATTTTATTGCCACGTCGCGTCCTTCGTGTCGTTCTGTCGCGGCATCAGTCATCAACGGGCTGACGTTTATCTTTCGTGAAAGACGTTAAGTCGTGCTGCCCTGCTCGTGTTATGTTTCATGCCACGTCTGTGACGTCATCGTTGTGGCTCAAGACACAAGAGTTTAGGTGTCGCTGTCGCAACGCCTCGCCCCATGACTAAGACAAGTGGAAACTATCGTCCTGACAGGTTGACCACAAAGACACCGCTCTACGAGCACTAACATAAACAACATACACAAAGAAACGTTTATTATTTACGATACGCTCAGCCGCGGAACCCAGAAACCCATTTCCCTAAGGAATTTTATTGTCAGGATGCCTTTCGTTTGGTAACTAACCTAACAAAAAATCAAATTTACTGTTATCATTTTTATCATCTCTAGTGATGGTCTATCGCGAAAGTGTTTTGTGTCAACATACCCTTAAAATTGCTGTAGTTTCTTGCAACGTATATGATTCGGTGGTATACTTCTGACACAACATAGTTGTCTGCTGACCAATAACAAGCATCAAATATTTCAATAGCGGGATTCTTATTGGCTCAGTCAAATAGGGTGACAGCTGTCGGTGACAGCTCCAAGTATAAGCTAAAGCCAGCATCTTCTTGCAAGACGAACATTGTTGAACTCCAGTAAACAGTCAAGTTTTCCCGCGATAAACCACACCATATCACACTTCATATAACCCAGCGAGGTGGCGCAACAATATCACATTGGTCTCTCATTCGAGAGAACTCGGGTTTGATCCCCGGCTTCAACTATCCTGGTTTCGGTTTTCCCATGTTTCCCCGTGTAACTCCAGGCGAGTACTGGGCTGGTTCCTTAACAAAGGCCAAGACCGATTCCTCTCCCAATTCTTATCCCTATCAAATTGTGTCGCCATCTGTTATGACTTTGCTGTCGTTCAGATGTAACGCCCACTTACCTTACCCGTTTCATATCAATAACAAGCACGTTCCGCATCTGACAGAGATGACGGAAAATCGCGAGAGTCTTTCGTGTTAGCGTATTTTCCAAAACAGTGTGACATCTTGCTCCTTGTAGGGACAAGAAGTTTACACGAAAATATTTCTGCGCCACTCTGCTTCGCTGCCTTACGTTCACATTTGCAGTATCTACTTTCAGGTTATTGGCTTTGCGCACTTTTATAGAGTAGTTTTTCATTCGCCTGTGAGATTCAGAACAAGATGAAGTGAGACTCCACACGTCTGTGATTTGTGGATAGAACACAAAGATGCTGGGTGTTGTAAACATCCAAACACTGATCACGAAGCCTAGCTACAGGTGTGCACGTAAGCCACTGAAACAATGTCTTTTCGCGAAAACTTCTTGTTTCTAATGGTTGGAAAAAGGTTATGTGACACGTTTTAACTGTTCACAGACGAAACAAAAACGTTTCTTAATGACGCAACATCGTTATAAAAACACTAGTCAAATGTGGACGCACCAATATCGAAGAAAGAACGTAAGGCAAGCACTTTGAATCTCGGCAAACTGTCAAGTTTTCCCGCGATACATCAGCAGCACCCCTACTGACTGTATGTGGAAACTTCTCCGACAATAATTTTTGATATCGCGCCTGATCTACTTATTATTTTTGCCCCATTACTTACTTCCTGGACCAGTGTATATTGTTTATAATTTAAAATGTAACAAAGACACAGTAAGAAATCTGATAACGACGTTGGCCATAGCAATGGTTTATTCATGTATGCGATGTAGAAATAATGTTGTACATGAGTTGAGGACACTGGCGAGGTGAAGGTGGTGCCTAAATGTCGGGTAGGACCAAGGAACGAGTTGGGGGAGGGGGGAGGGGTGTCTGTGGGCTACTTTCTTCGTCATTAGTGGCGCCAGTCAGCTGTCTCGTCCAGAGCCTAGCGCGCCCCCTACAACCATCCACAGTGTCTGGCCTCAGTTCTGTCCTCTCTGCCGTTACCTAGCCGTACTTTTAAGTATATGTATTGTATAGAAGTCACAAAGACAATTTACTCCATGCGTTTGTGCTGCTGCTTGGGAACCCCCCCCCCCATCCTTGCAAGGCGCTGCGGTAACTAAGTCCTAGTTAGTAACTTGCAAGCTAGAGCGCTGAACTGTCGTCCGCAGCTCTCATGCGTTATGGCGTGTACAGAAGCCGTTACGCGCGGAAAGAGAAGAATTGGCTGAAAATATAAATTTAGCAGGGCTTTTTCGAGTGCTGACTTTATTATCCAGGACCGCCTATAATATTGTAGGAACGCTTCTACCCAGTATGTATTGAAATATGGCGCCGATGTACTGTGGTAGAGGGCGGCTGGGACGAGACTGACGGAGATACGACGCTAGGTGGCAGACATGTGACGCTCGCTACCGGGCCGTGCAGGTGTGTGTGACCCCGCCCCCTACTCCCCCTCCTGCAGCAGCGGTACAGCGGCCACAGGGGGGTAATTATTTTCGAATTAGGGTGGCAGGGGAGGGTAGGGGAAGGTAGCAGAGGCACGTAATGACTGGCTGGACCCGGGGGGAGCCGCCGTCTCACCTGGACCCCGCCGCATGATTTACCGCCGCGGCCGCCATTAGCCATTAGCCTCGTGTATGCCGCCCCCCTCTTCCCCTCCCCCTCTGTGGTATGTGTCGTCCCGTACACTGACGAGCACTTGGGTCGCGTTTAAGCCACGCTTCCTAGCTTTTTCACATCGGTGCAACAAACTGGAAACTTTCTTTAACGGAACGCTTTGAAAAATAAATTCAAGACAAGAGTAGTACGATGTACAATTCGATGTAGGCGTTTTGCAAAATAATGCACTATTCATTAGGAAAAATAATAAAATATTCTCGCTTTTGCCTTGTTTTCATAACAATATTGACGATACTTTGGGTACAAAGTCAACCGCTATAGACGGTTCGGGATAACGTGAGCACAAAAAATAAATACTGCACCAGTTCATATCTTTCAGCTCGTAGTGGTTACCAACGGGATGTGTCTAACCTCTCTGGACACGTCACTTAATGTTTGCGCGTGAAATATAAATTGTGCATTGTGCAGTCTGTAGAAACTTGATGAAAAAAAATTTAGTAACAATACAAAGTACAAGAATGACGAGTTCAGTTGATTCTCTGTTAGAATTGTTGTATTAAAATAAAAATAAAAAAAATTACATGAAAATATATTTGATAATTTGTTGCCAACTGTTCAATAAATAATGCACATATGGTTAAGGTTGAATTCAATTTGGCAACGGCTAATAATGTTTTCCATAAATTTTTAATGTTCACTTCCTATACAATATTAGGTGCAAATAAAATATATATATACAGACACACACACACACACACACACACACACACATATATATATATATATATATATATATATATATATATATATATATATATATATTTGCTACAAAACAACATAGGGATTCTTCGGCGTGTATATCTTTCTTTAAAAAACATTTTCACAATCATTGTAAAAAAAATACTGGGCGTGGTCTTAAGATTCCTGCTCCTCGGAAATGATCGGGGACATTCGTTCATCCTTTCTTCGTCCCCTATGGTCAGGTTAATTTTACTAGAGGTTAGAAATCTCAGTGTTATTAGTTTGGTACATTGTGGACATACGGACAATTTCTGCTGCTTGTTGCGCCGGTATCGGTAAGGCGTAAATTGACCAATCACAGAGCTTTCGTGAATGTGAAGACAATTGAAGTTGATAGTTTGAAAGCCAAAATTGGTTTGTTTTTCATTTCATAGTTAAATTGTATGACTTTTCTCTTTGCCAAGCCTGGTTAAAATTAATTTTACTAAGATGTCGCATTTTGCTAGTGCGACTAGTGGCAAACTGTTTCCCCGTGCCAAGAAGAGTTTAATTGAGACGTAATTAATTTCATCATTGATTCCCCAGTTAATCTTGGTAACTACAAGCCATGCAGGTATGGTTGCCGCTGTTGAACAGCAAATAATGTTTAATGTACATATAATGGGCACGTGCACAATGATTAGTAATGTTGATTTGTTACGATGAAAGTCAACTGTTTGCTAGCTTCAATAGGCGTATTTTCGCGGTTGAGTAGATAATAGACTGGTTACAAGTGTTTGCAGTGGAACATTTGCATTTACAAGCAAGCGCGAAAATGATTGTTTGTTACCGAAATTGCCTGAGTCGGGCGGGAATTTTAAAATTGCACTTTAAATTATTTTTCAAATGCTAATCTGAAAATAGCGCTCTACAACGTTAACTCCTATACATTCACGCGCTAAATTACAAATCCAGGTCTGCCTGTGCATTATAGACAAAAATTACCGAACAACAACCTTTCCCTGTAAATGAACCTTGTAACATGATGCCTCACTACTCAGGAAAACAAAAACTGTAAACGGCAGCAAACTATTTGCAGTGCGTTTGCAAACACTATCACTACCGGAGTCGCGATCATGCTCTGATGGTCCTGAAACGTGCTACCAATTCAACAGCCAAAATACGCCTAATGTGTAGGGACCCTTGTTTTTCGCGAAAATAATTTTGCCCGACTTAGTTTCGGTGTCTTACGTGCACATCTGCAGTTCTGCTTCGTGGTCAGCGATTGGATATTTTAACTCTCAGGAGCCTAGGGATTCTACCGGCAAATCACAGACGTGTGGTGTTGCAGGAACGTTATTGTAATTGGCTCAGTCAAACGAGATACGGTTCTTCACAAAGACAAGCTGCCAATAACCATGAAGCAAGATTGCAGATGTTCACGTAAGGCTCTGAAACAAACTGGGGCAAAAATAATTTTGGCGACAAAATCGTGGCACCAGTGATGTATTTATTTCTGACGCTTTGGTTTTGTTACTGGTTATTCGCTATTTGACTGAGCCAATGATAACTCTGGTGCGCTACAATTAAACGTATGTGATTGGTCTGTAAACAGATGAACCATACCACATAACTGTCGTCCTATCATAACAGGAGCAAGACGCTACAGTGATGCAGAGAATACGTTAGCAGAATAATTCTCGTAATTTGCCACCGTCTGCAGCAATGATCAGGGGCGCCTATAAGGAGGGGGCAGGGTGGGACCTGAGACCCCCCCTAACAGAAGTTCCACAACGTGGTTACTTTTTTTTTTTTAAATAAAATATATGACAAACTATTTGCAGTTTGATAAGTTTCGTAATCTACGCGGTTTCATGTTTCGAAATATGCCAGTGGTTACAAATTTATACACAGGCTATATCCGTTCATGTTGACATAAACATATTATGGTCTTGCCCCCCCCCCCTTACAATATATCAGATGGGCACCTTGGCAATGATCCATATTATAACCAGCTTATGGCCTCTGATGTTTAAGGATGATCAGTTATTTAGTTACAACCTCTCTGTATGCAATACTACTGTTGGAATATAACTCAGTTTGCCTCACAGCTTCTTAGTGGGTTTCATCTATAATGTCCTGTTGATAGAAACACTGGTTTTATCTCTGGGAAAGTTGGCGTGTTTGCTAGTCTTCAATGTAACATGTCTATCTATGAAATTCTTCCTTTGTTATTGGCATATCTGTCTGGGCCAATGATAACTCCGGGGCGCTAGTACGGATTGTGTGTGATACGTATTTAAACAACTACATAACCATCCTACACTGTTTTACAAAATACGCCGGCAAGAAAGAATCTCGCGATTTTCCACTGTCTGTACCTATTGGACATGACATACTTTTTTTCTGCACATGCTTCTCCATATTTTGAATTTAAGTGGACGAGTTTTCTCAACTCCTCAATTTTTAATGAGTTCATTTTAAGGCCTCCTACAACCCACCCCTAAACAAATAATTTCAAAAAACTGAGCAAAATAAGTCATGATCCTGAGTGGCTGAGCCCAATATCATACTATAGCCTAATCAGATCAAACATATGACATTGTAAGTCGTGTATTTTCAGAAAAAAAAAGTGTTCGCGGTAGAGGGCTTTAAAGTCACAAACACACTAATTTATTCTGGGAGTAGATAGTTTGAAGAGTTTAAATAAATACTGCTGCATTTGTGATGGTTGAATAGTGTATTTCTTGTAATTTCCTGCCGATTGCATACTAAATTATGCATGCATGATATATTTCTTTCTCAAAACAAGTGATGTCCCAGTACGTCTTTGTAGTCGGTCGTATCGCTTATATTTTGTATCAAGTTGAATTTTTGCGGGTTTTATTAACTACGTTTGTGAATTTGTACTGTTGTTTCTGACTTGTTTAAAAGTCTTCTTACTTGGGCGATACTGAAAATCAGAACAAATAAGTGGCACTTAATGCAATAAAAAAATACTGAAGTCACTCTACAGCTTGATCGAAGGTAGGTATAATCTGTTTCGTATAACTTCAGTAAGTTTTGAGGACAGCAATTTTTAAGTGTTGAACATGTTTTTGGCTATATCAGTTGACATTATTAGTTCTGAGATGGCCATTTTACCATTTGTACTGTAAATTTTATATTGAATTGTGACACATAATACGAAATAATAACAGTTATGGAACGTAAGTATATGTCAGATCCTACTGTAATTAGATGGACCGCTTATATACCAGCAGTTCGTGGCACTGGCAGGAAGCCAAGCTATGGCAGTTGGTAGTCCTGGTAGGGGCGTATGACGGCGTAGTTTGTTTGCCGCGACCTGCTGCTAGGCCGCGTTCCATTCTCTACTGGCAGCTGCTGTTCACCACCGTTCCTTTAGCTTCTGAGGCTGCATACCAGTAACTTACGTATGGTAAAGTGGCATCTGGGTTGAAGGCGTCACTTCTTGCTGGTGTCCAGGATAACTGGCATTCTCGGTAAAAGCACATGACATAAGTATTACGGAAATATGTGATGAACATAACCATGAAATTATTACGTTGACGTCATATGCAGAACATGTAGATTATTTAAGTACCTATGAGAAGTTAGTTTTATCTCAAGAACTAACTGCAAAATTTAAAACACGGTGTCGTCACAAACAATTAATTTTTTCGTGTTATATGTTTACTTTATTATTTTCAAAGTGTGATTTTGTAAGAATGGGTAATACGAACGAAAGTTTGATTATTTTAATGCAATAATTTTTGCCGTGTTTAATAAAGCATTTTAGCATGCTTAGTCAGATGCCAATATTCCAACTGGCAACGTTATTGACGAGAACTTCATTTAATTTGAAGTACTGAGATCATCTAGTACAGATGGTGTTCTATTTGGCGTATTTACTGGCCAGTTATTATAGCAGCAAATACATAGAATGTAAGCGCGGATGTTCGCTGCCGCCATCTCTCGCAGCCTGCTACATAGACTTCCCTGCCACATACCTCAGTAATGCGAGCTACGCACAATGCAGGCGAAGTCCTTGTCAGTTTTATTTGATAACCCTGTCCATCATTCTCTCGCCTCTGCACACATATTTTTATCGCATCTACTATTATTTACTTCTTTTGCGCTGTCTAATAACCCATTTGTATTTTGACTCTTATCTTCTGGAGAAAATTAATCTTTACTCAATTTCATTACCTTGTTTAATAAGTCTGGAGTTATTATACGTACCTTGAAAGTAAAAATAAAAGTATGTTTTTTGCAAATCGAACTCGATAAATGTACGGTACAAATGTAAGAATGTATGCCACGAAGCACAAACATTATCATAAAGTTTGCAGAGAGGACATTACTTTCGTGAACACAGTGCTCGTAGAGTTTGGCAATCGTTAAAATACTGGCCAGAGAGATAAGGCAAGCAAGTAACAATAAAACATGTACAGTACAGTGGACATAATGCATTATAATAAGTTTAGTCTATGCACATTGAAAATAGGCAAATAAATATATTACCTTCTACAGTCTATAGTTGATTTCTATAGTACAGCACATTCTACCAAACATGAATTTTACCTAAGGGGCATCCCTGGCTACGCACTAAATGTGTTGCAATGAGTTTCGTTTTCTAATTTGTTTTACGAAACTACTTAATACGTAACCCATTTTATAATACTTACCTAGTTAAATATCACACCCTTCAAATTATGTAGTAATAAGTTTAAAAATTCAGTAAGTTTGAAAAGGACACGATTTTTTGAGTTTCTCAAAAATTGTTAAAACAGTTTTTTTTTTCAGACTGCCGTACGTAGAAAAATAGCAACCGGATTCTAAAATCACAATGATTAAAAAATGTGCTGGACTTTAGTAAAAATTATCACAATTTTAAGACTATAAGAAAATAATAACAGTAAAGCACTTTTCACAAGTTTAGTGACTTGCACGCACGGAGGTACTATAACACGTATGTCCCTCTCTCTCTCTCTCTCTCTCTCTCTCTCTCTCTCTCTAACACACACATACACAGACAAAGTAAAGGACTAGCTGGTCAGGATGTGTGTTGGTCAAGTTGAAATAATTTTCGTTTACGTCATGTTGTCGATGTATTACGAAGTGATCGAGACAGTATAGCCTAACTGGAGGAGAGTATAGTGTTTACAGGAGATGTTCAAACTCACAAACTCCAGTGACATGAAAAATCAATGTTATCATGTTTAACACCCCACTAAGGCAAAGCAGATAATACTGCAATATGTAATAACAGCATCAACAGCATATAGCAAAATATCGCTGTAAGATATACATTTGTATACAGTTTTCATATAGGGTAGGCCTAAAATACTTCGTGGTACTTAAGCTTCGAACTGCAGTAACAGAAATATGATGAATATTTTAATTGTGATGTTATGTTTAGTACATTGGTCAGCTATTGTCGAAATTATACATGCCTGCTGTATGTTGGTGACCTAGTGAGCTATGTGTACAGAGTATTATGAGGCCCGTAAAGTGGTTTATTATTACATCAAGATACATCACGATATGTGGTCGGTTTACACTATTATCACTATGACATCGCTGTTCTCTGACTTTCGATAAAAGCGAGATTAATAACCAAGAGCCTTGAGGCTTATCTTGATGCAACTGTCGGTAAACTTGTGTAGGCACGCATCCATTAACAAAAATAATATAAAGAAGTGACAGCAAGTATACTGGACAAGGCTGGAGCGACTGAGGACATGCTGTAGGAGGTGAACATTGTCATGGAAATGTACAGAAAAATGCAAATAAATAACTCTGTAAATGTATATAACGGTCAAATGCCCGGAAACTATGTAGTTAGTTGTTGTACAGTACGGATCTGTTTATGTAAGTGGGAATTAAGATTTAATGTATGTTATGTCACAATGCTAGCAATGTAACGGGAACTGTCCAAAGTACCCACGTTTCCACTCTCCAGTGTTTACCTATCATCTTTATTTCCTCCCTTTTTTTGTTTTATTCTTCTTTTCAACTTATGTCCGGTTGCTCTAAATACAAATTTTGGTAATATTTCTGGACATGCGTTAATACACACGTTATTGTTAGATTCCCTATCAGGAATCGGATCCTGTCCCTGGTCTTCGGTCTCACTATGTATTTGACTTAATCCTTCAGGGGTTGCGGTGGTCGAGGGGTCAGACATATCGCCTCCCACCTAGGCGATCCGGGTTCGATTCCTGGCGGGGTCAGTCCCCGCATGTGAGAATCGTGCCGGACGATGCCGCTTGTCGGCTGGTTTTCTCGGGGATCTCCCGTCCCTTCATTCCGCCGCTGCGCCATACATCATATCACCCCTCACCAGCGCTAAAGACCTCGATGTTAGGGGATGACCAAAATATCTTCACTTCACTTCTTCCTTCAGTACCTTAAACTTTTTAATCTTATTAAATCAGTTAGGTTCAAAGATACCTGAACAGTTGTACGGCTCTCTATTATATTCCTAAACTTTCAGCGTTCTGGTTTCAATTTGCATGTGTGTTCTACTAGGCGTTACTTAAGATTTTCGGGACCAATAATGGCTGCATTTAGTATCTTTAGGACAGCTTCAAGGAATGAAAACAGCGTCAGAAGAAAGCTTTACTACTGCGTAGCAAAATGACGAGTACAGCAGTTCAAGATTGCCGCGTTTTTAAGCAATGATGTCAGAATAATTAGATTCAGTGGCACACAAGGTTTCTGTTCCAGAATATCACGCATTTAAGAATTGTGCCTTACCGCGGGAAAAATAGGCTGTTTGCTAGGCTTCGACGTAATATATTCATTTCCGACGCGTTTATTTTAGTTACTGGCGAGTTATGGGCCAATGCCAATTCTGCTGCGCTACGAATAAAGTCTGTGATTCGTCTGTACACAGCTACACTGTGCCACATAACTGGAGATGATGGTATATCGTGAAAATTTGTGCTAACATACCCTTGAAAACACTGCTGTTTCTTGCAACACAGATAATTCGGTGACATACTTCTGACACAGCGTAGCTGTCTGCAAACCAATATCGTAATTAGTCAGTCAAATAGGGTAACAGTCCCAAGTACAAGCTGAAGCCAGTAAACTTAACGTGTGTGGAACTCCAGTTTGTTCCTGTGCCTTATCTGTGCATCTACAATTCTGATCCATTGTCGGTGATTGGTAGAGACGGGAAAACTTCACGGTTTCGCTGACGTGTAGGCTAGCCTCCAAGAATATATGAGATGCTCAAGTAGACAACAGCTGCTCATTGGCTCCTCGCTGATATAGTGGCAGCTCGTGATTGGGCCTGTATTTGGTTGCTACATTACTATTGGCTGAGCTCCTTCCAGAAGGTGTCAGACAAGACAAGAGAACATTGCAAAAGTGACAAGAACTTGCAAGTTCTTTGAAGTCTAGCTTGTGTCCAAAAGAAAACGCGAATTGTTCAGGTACCTTTCTGTACACATAGTTAGAGATAATGGTACATCGCGAAAATGCTTTGTGCCGACATACCCTTGAAAACACTGTAGTTTCTTCCAACATATATGATTGGGTGATATACTACTACAACGTAGCTGTCTGCAGACCAATAACAGGCATCAAATATTACACTAGAGGGATTCTTATTGGCTCAGTTAAATAGAGCAACAGCTTGCAATGCTCCCCTGGTAATGATCAGGGGAAGCCATCACCAAGACAACGCGACCAAAAACTGTCTCTACCTAGACCTAGACAGATATTGGAACTTATCTCTCATCAAAAATAACCTGAAATCTTTGCCTGGGGCAACCAGAAAAAAATATATGAAAAAGCTAAAGCCAGTAATATTTTGGTCAGCTGAACGTGTGTTGAAATCTAGCAAACAGTAAAGTTTTCCCGCGATAAACCATCATCTCTACACATAGTGTGTTTCTTTAAGTTTTTTTATTTGGTAACGGATGGAGGCGAGCTGCCAGGTGAGACTGGGTTGGCAGGTAAACATGGCGAGGGATAATTCACGTGGCGAGCGGTGTTAAATTGTGGCGGGCTCCCTGGGTGGTCCGCTACCAGCTGCACCCCCGCAGGCGCCGCCTTATCCCCCCTCCCACCATCAACCCCCTCCACACACACACCAACAACTTGCTACCACCTCCACACATGTAGCCTACTCCCAACCTTGCAGTCTTGTCTGGATCCCCCCACCCCTCGCCCTTCTGCCATCAACTCCCGGTTCCTGCTTATGTATAGCTGGTTTAGGATAAAATGAGCACATTAAAACTCGACTGATTTTTTTTTTTTTTACTTTCAGGTAAGTTATAATTTACTGCCACTTTTTAATATAAACGAAACAACTTACATAACAATCAAAACCATATAGGTTGTACCGTGCATAAAAGTTAACGTGACGATACATAATATTATTAAATTATTATTACAGCTGGTGAAATTTGGAAAAAATTTTGCAACATTTTTTATTGATGCCTCATGTTCACGTCTGCAGCTCTGCTCCATGGTCAGTGATTGGCTGCTTTTTAACTGTCAACATATTAGGGATCTACCCGCAAATCATAGACGTGAGGTGTCGCAGTAACCTTATTCTCATTGGCACAGCCAAATAAACCACGCCTCTGCACATATACACTCTGGCAATAGCAACGAAGCAGAGGTGCAGATGTGAGAGTTATGAATTGATACAAAATGTTGCATAATTATTTTCACCAAAAATAACCAGCTCTAAGTATTACTCTAGACGAGATGTTCAAAAGTGCTCACTTCAACGTCAAACCTATACATACCGCACGTCATAGGCCTATTTGCTTTAAGCTCACGATTTTATTATTTGTGCTGCTTTTGCGAATGTTATGTTTTTTTTATTTAAAGAGTAGCAGATATATACGAAACGGTCACGCAGATAGAATATAGTTTTAACGATGTAACTTTTGTTTTCAAACCATTAAAAGTTCATATAATTTTGATTAGTTATCGGCTATTGTAATTTTTTTTAAATTCATTTAGTCAATTAATTTATAATTTAAAAAAATAGATTACAGAGTAACGATAACTTACAAGACATATGTGCTGGTTTTACAAAATCTGCTTTTAAGTTTTAAACATTTACATGACCAAAAATAACATAAATAGGTAACAGTGGCCTTAAGGGTGCCGCCTGCATTGAGTTGTTTGGCGTGCTCGAGCGAAGAAGCTGGAGATATGAGAGGAATACTATGGACTGAGCGACAGTTGAGAAAATAAAGGGGTTTACACTATTAAAACCTGAAGTAGTAAGTCATGGATTTTTTCATCACTTTGATTTGAACCGAAGTATACACAATTGAATTCCTACCGCATACTTCTTAAGTTCGGTAGTGGAAATTATAAGTTGAACCAATCAGAGTAAACGTCGATATTCACATTATGCCATTCGTATTCCACTTAATAACCGCCACCTTGCTTTAACCTATAAAATACACATAAATCGGGGGTATTTTTTAAGAAAACAAATGTGATCTGCAACGTATTTTAAGGTTATATCCACAAATTTAACTAAAATAAGAGTTACGTAGAAAATTCAAGATGGCGACGATCTCTACGTGGCACTTCCCTTTACATATTGGATTTTGCTAAAAATTTTTGTAACATATGTCTAATATTGGGTACTCAAAATCAAAACCAAGGCATTATAGAATGTTTCAACAGTTATTAAAATTTTAATGGATTTATTATCATTATTGTTCGTGATCTGTGGAATCGTATTTACGGATTAACTTATTGTTTATTGAGTTGTGTCACATAACAGAAAGTATGGACAACAGTAAGCACACATTAACTTTAATAAATATTTTAAATGCTGATACATGTCCTAATTCGCTCTAAATGTATAAAAATTAAATCATAAAAATTTGTTACGAAGGTACGAGTGTGAATCCAATATTCCTACGAAACTACCGCCTTAATAGATAAAGCTTATTTGCGTTACCCTTCACAAAACTGCGTGAAGATTGTTTTATCAACTGACATTTTTTTTTAATATGTACTCACGTATCGTGCATGTTGTCTCGTTCTCAGACTCTTCTTCCACGTGGAGATGCAGCCCCTGTGAACATAAATAAACATTTATGTTTGATAAATAATTCATGGAGGGGTGGAAACTGAATTAAATGTATGTTACTGGTTACACGCCTAAAAAGGGCTTTGTTATATGCCTTACAACACAACAACATTTACAGGCACAAAAATATTAACAACAAATTTTTAACTATTGAATGAACTGCGGGACACTTTAAATGTGTTAATTTGATACATTATGAATTTAAACAACCTACAGAACATAGTACTTGTAGACAGTTATTGGATTCTGAGAAACGTTGTTAGTCATAAAATTTGGCAGTGTTTAAACTGGCACTTTATTTAAATGGTTACGTGGACCGAATTATAAAATTATCACCATGACATAAATGTTAGTTTAGTATATAGTTTTTAGTATTAACGAAGTCTTGGCGTTCCTTAGTACAGATCACAACAGCTTTCCTTCTTTTCTTCTTGATGTTCACTAGTTGAGCCACTGGGTAATTGTTAATTTATTTTTATTTTATTTACAAAGTCTGATTTCAAACAGAGTAAAGTGGTTTCCATCCTTACAGTGATGCGGGGAGGTTTATTATGTTTTGTTCTAGTGACACAAGTGTAAATATTTATACATTGAAACAAGTTCTTATAATATTAAAACACTGGTTTGCAGATATGCGAGGTCGTGGTTTAATGTTCTGCATAATTATTCAGGATACTTCCTATACCAGAGACATGGCTAACTCAAGAACTTGCATATATGTTAAGTTATTCGGTGGAGTTCTGTCACCTTTCTCGATGTAGCTTCGGACAAAATTTCTTTCCTTAAGTGGGCGTGGTACATAATCCAACGTTAAAACCATTAATCTATAACTGTAGGTTTCCTGATGCCTATTTGCGAAAATTAAATAATTGCAATTCTAGACAATAGTTTTAGTCAACGTTTTAAACAAAATTGTTTCCAGTGTTAAGAACTTCAGAGGCACAACCTCTGACGCCGGAATCTCGTGCATTTAACTGCGGCACAAGAAATCACGCGTAAAGAATGAATAATTCTGGATAAATATTTATAGTCATAAAGTTGGCAAATACTATTATCTAGGACTGTTAATGAGAATGTTATCCATATGGACTTCGAAAAAAGTGTATAAGCCTAAATCAATTGATGTTTTCAGCGTTTATTTATCTACCACACACTCTTAAAATATTCAAATTATAATAGTAATAATTGTCAACCCTATAATTGTTACAGTGTTTGTTATTATACTCGCTTTGGTTAATTTTTTTTTGTTAAAGCTGCATTTGGGTTCAATGTTCGATAACAGATAGCTGAAAATTAATACGTGAATAGAAATAAAAAGTAGTTAAAATTAATATAACTAGTGCTGATATTAATGTTAATTCTTGTAACTGCTTATTTAGGATAAATACTACAGGATAAAAAATTTAGGAAAACATTTATTAGCTAGTGTTTTTTCAGAGTGTTTTTGTCACAATTATTTATTCATAATTTTGAGGACAATCAGAAAACGACCCATACGATCCTGTAGCAGTGTGGGCCGTGACAAGATGAACAAAATTTCTGTGACGTCGTATGTGTTAGTTCAACAGGTGACATTAACCAACTTTATTTAATGTAACCCCAAAATCCATATCTTACTCAGGTATGAAGCGCTGTTTGTCTGTTATTCAGCTCTATATTAACCGAATTTCAAAAATGATTGCTAATTGATTTGAAAATAATGTTATCATTCTTACACCCCTGCACGAGAGATTTTCAGGTTATGAAATTATTTTCTTATTAAGATGTCTGTATTTTTAAAATTTTAATGTTATACAGTTCTGCATATTATTATACTAATAGTTGTAAAAATATTCCGTTTGTGTAGGTTTTGTGGTTTCAAGCCTTATCTTTCAAAAAGTGATTTTTATTATTTTTTACTCGGAAACAAAGCATACCTACTACTGACTAGTGTTCTGTAAATAGATGACAACTAATAAAATATCTACATCGCAAATAAAGTTCTATCAAATTATGATGAGTAGTTCAGATATTATTGTCGATTTGAGGATTCCTTTAATTCGCTCGACATTTTACCTTTCTATTTCTCTTACCAAGCCATCCTTTAATGCAAGCCAGACCAAAACTCAAGCAATTTGATATAACTGATGTCTTAGAGATGCTGCATTTACCTTTGCAATACTTTCATAACAACTTACAAAACTTCACACAAACATTTCATTCCAAAAATACACTAAATGCCGTTCTCACCATATAAATAATAACGGATTTATCTTCTCGTGAAGGTTTCTTAAGACAATTCCTGCAACTTACTATGAATTAATTACTTTTACACTTTGTTTCTCCGATGTGGATACATGTATGGCAGTGCTTAGGAACCGGTTGTGTAAATGCCGAATTAATAATGTAATTAAAGATATAATAAATATAGTTCAATTTCCTAGTAAGTTTTATCAACTGAATAAAGTTATTATTAACTTTCTTGACTCATAAGTTTTTTGCCACCAACTCAAGCTGGTTATGCTACTTTGACACCCGCATCTACGAAAACTATGGAACAAAAACATATTTTATTTGTGAGAAATTACTATCGATGCAATGTGCAAGAGTCGTACAGTGTTTGATACGGTTATACAACTACGAAATTTTCGGCGCCTTTCGTAAAACGTAAACTTTTCTAAACCATTATTGCGATGCAAAGAAAACATACTATTACATTTAAGTCAGTACTCATAATGAAATTTTAATAGGAAAATGTTTCTTGTAATGGTTATATTATAAATTAATATATAATGTTGACATTGAATCCTCATTTTAAACTCTGGGACTGCAAGCCAGGTAGGCAGTATACCTACCATTCATGTGAATTAATTTCGGGAACTCTGGAAAACATAAATCAGGGTGGCTCGACCGGAACGCGAATGTTTTACATAAGCTCCACATCACTTGTATAGGCATGCAAACTTCGCGTTATTGGTGGTAGGCTAGACTTCAATGCCCGGTATATATACCCGTTAACAATCTGTGAGTTCATTGGGCAACGTGCCTTTATGTGATGATAGATAGGCGTGTAAACAATACGAATGTATTAGTCTGTGAACATACGCCATTCATTGCTCATATTGTGTTGACCAAACTTGTGTTAACTGCCAATGTACAAAAGAAAACAGAAAAAAGAAATCCCAGAGGAGTTCGGCCAGTTACTCTGAGATTGCTCTTTTAGGGTTTTTTTTTTTTCTGTTTTTGTACTTTGTCATTCAACACAAGTTTTATCAGCAGAACATGAGCAATCACTGAAATAATACTTATTGGTCACCACAAAATATCTTGTCATTACGGACCTGACCAAATGTTTTTGTTATAACCACAAAATTTTTTTTTGCTGTCAACAATTTAGTTTTGCAGTGACTACAAAAAAATTTTGTAACCACTAGAAAATTATTTTGTGAGGTCTATATTGACAAAAGATTTTGCAGCCACTACAAAACCGTTTTTTTCTGTGATGGCGTATGTCCACAGACCAATAAATTCTAATTTTAAACCTCAATTGCAACCAATATTTAAGAGTACGTGGTAGATAAATAATAGCTGAAAACATCAATTGACTTGTACGCTTTTTTCGAAGCCAATATGGATAAAATACTCAAAGACAATCCTATAATGGTATTTGCTAACTTTATGAGTAAAAATTTATCCAAAATTAATAATTTGTCACGCGTGATTTCTTGCGCCGCAGTTAAATGAACAAGGTTCCGGCGTCAGAGATTGTGCCTCAGAAGTTCGTAACACTGGAAACTATTTTGTTTGAAACGTTGGCTAAAACTATTGTCTAGGATTGCTATTGTTTAATTTTCCCAAATTGGCGTCGAGAAATCTGCAGTTATAGATGAATGCTTCTAGCATTGAATTATGTAACACGCCCTCTTAATCCTTTCACGCTATCCGTTGAACTGATTGAAGACGTTTTGGTCAGCTCGTAACATCTAGGACTTTGCGATGGCTAGGGGTGACATGATGCGAGTATGGATTAACGCCGGAATAAGGGGACGGGGGAAGTAGGTGATACCCGATAAAACCCGCTGACTGACCTCACTAGAAGCGACCTCTGTGACCGGCCACGAAATATTCGGCCAAGGAGAGACGTCTTACGAACATATAACAACTTGCAGACTTAGTTGTAAGAAAATGACGCGAATTTTACATATCCACAGTTTTACTGCAGTACGTTCTTAGCAGTCGCACCGGAAAATAGCGAATATATATATTTAAAATCTTTATTATGCTATTATTGTTAAATATGGTATATCGCCGGAAAACTAGAATATTTGCTGGATTTCATCACACCTTCGGCTTACCACAAGATAACTGGTTTTAGCTTGTACTTGGAGCTGTTACCCTATTTGACTGATCCAATAAGAATTACGATATAGTAATATTTGATGCCTGTTATTGGTCTGCAGACAGATACGTGGGGTCAGACGTACATCACCGACTCATATGTGTAGCAAGAAACAACAGTGTTTTCAAGGGTATGTTGGCAAAAACATTTTCGCGATACACTGTCATTAAATATGATGGTGTATCGCGAAATATTTTTGTGTCAACATGACCTTGAAACCGCTGTAGTTTCTTGCACTATGTATGATTGAGCTACATACGTCTTACGCAACGTAGCTGTCTGCAGACCAACAACTGGCATCAATTTTACAATAGCGGGGTTCTTATTCGTTCAGTCAAATAGGGCAACAGCTCCACGTACAAGCTAAGGAAATAATATTTTCATAAGCTAAACGTACGTTGAAACTCAGCAAACAGTCAAAATTCCCCGCGATAAACCATCTTCTCTGATTATTGTATGATGCAATTTCTAACACGTGTGAATAGTTAAATCTCACACGTTCTGCGCTAAAGTTATACGTCTCCAACTGGCCCTGTTGTAGTGAGAAACAGTGTTTATATCAAACTTGGCCAGTATCGAGACAAACCTATCAGTATTATACACAGCACGTTGCAGCGTATCAAACAGTCAACTTGTACAGCGATTTTCCAGAGTCTGTAGTTACAAGGTGAAGTTGGGCGTGTATGCAAAGTTCCATAAGGCAGGGTGGTAATTATGATAAACAACGGCAGCTAGCAATAAGTCGGTCACTGGCTCCCCCCCCCCCCCACGCTCAGGTATAGTTTTATTTTGAAACCACCAAACATTTAAGCGGCGCGCGTGTTGCTGGTAATAGGTTAAAGGCCCGGACAATTTGGAGTCAATGTCGTCTTCCAACAGCGTTAAACACGGTATAATTATGTGCGTCACGCGATACAATAATTTCCCTAGACCTTCCCCCCTCGCCCACCTTCAAGAATTTATCACGGGGGAGTGTTTTTTTATGATTGTCTCCACTCCTCCCCGCTAGTATCGCTGTGATGCGTGGCGCATGTTAAAACAGGCCGGGATGGTCGCCTCTGGGCCGGGGCAACTTCGTGAACCACGCCATTAATTACGCATTCCTTGGTCCGGCGGCCGGCTCGCACCAAACATGGCGGCCTCGCTGCCGTACAAGGAGGGCGATTGAATTGTTGCCTTCGCGCGCGCTTACCAGGGAAGAATATATCCTCCGCGGGCTGGCACGTGATCTGCCTGCCGACACCTCGCCACAGCCGCGGCAGGTCGCCGCTTCGATCCCGGTCCTCGCTAAAACCACTGTGGACTCTGCTGTCAGTTGTCTACAGGAGACAGCCTTGATTGCCGTCAATATATATTCTCTTTCATCATAACATTAGTACATTCATATGTTAATTATTAATTTCTCTGCCACCTTGGCTAACTGCAAAGTCTCTTACAATGTTTTAATATAATAAATATTTAGCAATTTTGTATTAAATTTCAGTATACAGTAACTAGATTACTTTTATATTGCCCTTTCATCTTTGTATCAGACGTAAACAGTGTGCAATATTCATTAAGCCGTTTATTTTTTTCCTTAATTCAGACAGTTCAGAATGTTATATATTGTTACCTTTAATCAAGGTTATTATTTTACATTAATACTGATAATACTAAGGCTCATACTTTTCATTTGTATCGTTGTTGGTAGTTCGCTAATGATATTCTTGAGCAAGTAGCGATCATAGCATTATATATATATATTATCAACGTGCGACATAACCCAACTCTATCATAATCATATAAAATCATCATTTACTTAATCTAATATTAATTATTATTAAATCTACTATGTGCTATTTTTGACATAAAACTGTATTGTGCTTGATGTATTGATTTGTAAGAAATTATTGTGTTAAAATGAAATCTATCAAGTAAGACTTATGTAATATTAATGTGTACAGTGGAAGAAAAGGCGATAACGCCTTAACTGCGCCATGATTAAAGCCGGTATTTAGTTATATTAACGTCTTAGCTGCACATATGCAGTTTTGCTTCGTTGTCACTGGAGAGCCAGGGGAGGGGGGGACGAGGTCAAAGCAAGTTGATATTATTGATCCATGCTTTTACGGTTTTGGAGGGGGGTTTCTATTACTTAAGGACAACTATGACTATTGAACAGTGCACGTTGCTTACACGTGGTTGGAGGTTGCTGATCCTGCTACTTGTCATTAGCTAATGCTTGGTACCGTAATTTTTTTGTAAATAATGGGAATAATATAGCATCGAGAGAAGAATTCACCTGTAACACAACATCCTGAGTCGGTCAAAAACCGAAGCGACACATGAGGGCTGCCAAACAATTTGTTGAAATATACGTATATCTCTATATCTACATGAAATGTACATGTCTGTTCATAACAAATGCGTTCCTGTACCATTCAACCAATTGTGATGAAAGTTTGGTGAGTTGAGCGTGTGTCAGCGAAGATTTCTGACATGACCAGTCTGCTGCTGGCAGGTCGTGGAGGTGTGAGAACTTAGCGAGAGTGGTGTAGGGGCGCTAGACGTGTGAGGCAGGGCACGTGTTCAGCCAGACACGACACGCAATGCACGAACACATCTAGTTGTAGACCAACCCCCCGCGGCGGCCAGCGACCATCCATCACGCCCCGTGACTCACCCTTGGACCGCGCTGGCAGTCGCGACGACAATGCCGCACCCCCGCGGTGCGCTGCAGACAAAGCCGCCACATTCATTTATACACGCCGGCCTTGTCCGCTATAACCCCCTCCCTGCCTGCATAACCCTGCCAGCCCTTCCTCCTGCATTCATACAACATATACCCGGTATATGCAGTCTAAGCCACCTCTTAGCACGTCTTGTCCACTGCCACGACTAGTTGACCTCGTTGTTCACTGGTTTGTTACGCACTTTTTGGTCTTTATAACACGCCCTAGAACAACACAAAGATTTGGCAAATGTACAGGGGTGAAAGGGGGCAGGAGTCGGCCAGAGCTTGTATTAAGTACCGTCCCAGCATTCGCCTAGAAACCCTGGAAAACTAAAATCAGTACGGCTGGAGCCGGGCGACGGCGGTGTTGTGCGGGTGGCCTACCCGTAGGCGTGGACTGCTATTCTCAGTAACAGAAAATACATATACAATACTTGCGATAAATTTCAAATAATGAATGTACACATGAAATTATACTAATACTTTTAAAGTAAGATATTTTATTATTCAATCCAGTGGTACTGTCTCAGATTTGTAAACTTTTCTTCTAATGTACTTAACTGCACAAGTCATGTGTATTATTTATCTCATTCTTGTTTGTTAAATTACTTATAGATAATGTATGCTGTAAGCTGCAAGTGTATATTCCAGGATTTAGATTAGTTTTCATTTAATTTTTGTCGCAGCTGTCAGCTTATTTTATTTTAACTACGTCAATTTTATATTCTTAGTTACTATTTTCTATTGTTTCTAGTTAGATTTCAACTCCTTTTATTGCTACCATCGCGCATGTGATATTTGTTTACAATTTGGTTAAGTGTAAGTGAAGGCATTTTAGCCTTAACTTCACCAAGAAAATGAAATACGATATAAAAATTAAAAATAAATAAACACACACAGAAAACAAAAATTGTGTAAAAATGTCTAAAGTCACCCCCGCTTACTATAGTCAATGTTCTATATTGATTGCACTACGCTCCCACACACCCCTGTTTCAACTGTTTTTTTTTTTCGATGATTAGTTTTTAATTTTTAAACGAGAGCACATATAAAAAATCTGTTCGGCAGTTTTGTTTAAATTGACATTCGCTTTTATCGTTTTTTTTTTTTTGCTAGTCAAGAAATTATACGAAACGTTCGGCTCTAAATAATGGTAAGGGACATTAAGGGGTATTGATCCCTACCGCCTTGGATTTATCTGTTTCTTCTCGATATCTTCTGTTCCAGTCTATGTATCTATATTTTTGTCACGGCAGGGCATAGATACAAACTTAATCGATTTTCTGTATAATTGTTGGAACCATAATATATTCATTATTTTGCAACGGAAAACAGCTGAAAAGGAAAAATTGCTTTATTTACGGGAGCGACTACAGAGGCAACAAAATTAACAGAAACAATGCCATATGGATTCCAAAAAGTGAATGAAACAAACTATGCCTTGCCAGCGTGAAAAAGTAAAACAATGTCTCTATTCCCTGATTTATAAGAAAACCGTAAAAACGAGCTGACTGGGATCAATCCCCCTTAAGGGGACCGCCTACCTGCCAAGATAGTTGTGATGTAGAGGTTCAGGAGAATCGTTTTTTCACAGGAAATATTAGCCGCGAGTTCGTGTGTTTGACATATAAAATATATTAAGGTACCTCACACTAAGGGTAAATGGTTTAAGTTCCATTAGTTTATTAAGTAATTAGAAAATAGGGCCTTAACATTCCAAATAAGTGCCTTTTCCGGCTTGTGTAATGCTGTTATTTTTTGTTATTTTTACTTAAAAACATTCAACCTTAGTAGATCTATCCTTTAGCTTTCGATCCCGTGGCTGTTTGTACCTTGTCACAACTGAAAGTTTTGAGGAAATCTTGTTCTTGTAATATGTGTACTGCGCAAATATGCAGCCAGTGTTGTGGAAAATTGAAGGATTCGCGAGACCGAGCCGAGAGGACAACAAAGAGAGCGAGAGACAACCTCCTCCACAACAGGGGTTGACCCAATCCCACTTTTGTGGGGGAAAACTCCACGTCCATGAGGTCGAACGACCGCTAAGGCGCTTTGTAGGCGGGCCCCTTAAGAGGGAAATAGTGTTATTAGGTGTAAAACATAGAAAGTGACCTATTTTCTTCATATTAAAAAATAATTCCATTTGAAGCCAAGACTTGCAATGGAACTCTGAACTAAAAATACATAAAGGGCGTTACTTACTATGTTTTACACCTGATAATACTGCTTCTCTCTGGATGTTTCCTAACATTATTTACAGTCGAACCCCTCACGATTTCTACAAATAAGACAATTAATATAAATTTTGTCAATTACATAATTAGCTTAAACCACAGTATTTACCATTTAAAAATATGGCCAATATAGTGAAAACCGTATAAACTGCCAAACAGATAGTAGATATCTGCTCTCGTTTAAACTAATAAAGAAATTATCGCAAAAATATATAAACATGGGAGCAAGGCATTTATGTCCTAGGCCACAATGAAATATATTCGTTAATTGTTATTCTAGACAAAACAGTTTGGAAAAGCGCTCACTTGACGAAGAACGCACGTATAGGTGGTACGTGATCACTTTTGAAGACAATTTAAACTAGAATAGTAATTTAAAAATATTATCTACTGCGATCTCAGTTCTTAACTTTTGAGTATGGTATAATCTATAAATTTCTATCGTTACTTGGGTAGCTATGTTTGCATTAAAAAGTGTATGAAAGTATAAATAATCTGAGAATAAAAAGTAACTAGGTTTATAAAAGTGCCTACTTTAGTGGGAACGGCTTATAGTTGATAGTGCGATGCGGGCTAATGGAAGCTCCCACGCGAGCTGGAAGGAGAAGTGTGGTGTCTTCAGCAGTCGCTTGATTACCTCTCGACCCCGCCATTGTTTGTCCCCGCGGTAATTATCCCCAGCCAGAGTTGGTGTAGAGGAGGGGGAGGGGCAGGGAGTGGCCCAATCAGCAAGACCCTCTATTCACCCCCGCACTCATTGTTGGAGACTTGCCCGTGGCTGAATGCTGCCCCGCTCGATAAGGTGCACGCGAGCAATCATCTTCCTCCGACCTTTCTTTTCCTCCAGAAGTTCCGTGTCCCTCTCACATCCGCAGCCGTACTGTCACGAGGTATCTTACGATCATATGTCAATACGCGATGCATCCTCAGCAATTGAAAACTTGCTGAATAAAGGGCGTGTGTGTCTGGTAAACATCTCAGTAACATGCAATAACATTATAGGTAAGGGCGCCGTCTACCACACGCTTAAAATGCTTTGCTGAGTGTTCGTATACATGTTTTTTTTGTATGAAACTGTTCCACAAAAGCATCCAATAGGACAACGTACAAAAAAAACCATTTCGGAAAAGGTCATACTGTCATTGTTGAGACACCATGCTCATTACAATGTTCCTAAGCCCTCCAAAAACATGACTAGAAACGGCCTTTTCAGGCTGCCATACTTGAAAATGTAATAACCGGATGTATGCAAAACTGAGATGGAAACGTGCACTGAGTTTTGCTACAGATTTTCCACCAATCAGTTGATATGGTCACTGCTTAAAGTCCCATAGTCAAAATGGAACGTCGGAAACCTTGCGTGCTAATTCAGCACTTGGCTTGTTGAGGCGATGTGATATTTGATGCGCCCTTCAAGGTCGCCCTTACTGTATGTCTCCGTCATTTCTGAGCCTCTATAGCACAGGTAGGCGGTGCTCTTAAAGGAAGTGTTAGACAATTTTATTGTATTTTACGTTTTTGAGCCATAGATTTATTCAAATTGTGTTAACAAAACTTTGTCTTCGGCAAACCATAGGATATATTCTTTGTAAACTGATTGACATAAATAATTAATGAAATATTCCATTATTATTTATGTCAAGCAGTTAACCAAGAAAATATCTATGCTATGTCTAAGATAAAATTTTGTTAATAGAATCTGAATAAATGTTATGGCTCAAAAACTGAAAATACAATAAAATTGTCTTAACACTCCCCGGCTTGCATAATCTTCTCAATTCCTGGACTATGCTTGAAACATACATATGCAAATAGTTATCATAAGGTAAAGAAATTTGTATTTTTTTTACTGAAATGTTTGCAAACGTTTACGAATGCATCAAATATTTAGATTTTTTTTTCCTCCCGTTATCTTAAAACCGTGACTTACTTGCAAGAATGTAGACATTACCTGGTAATCTTCAAAACCTGGGCACGTGACTGACCAAAGCTATATTTCTCCAGCTCGTGATCCTGCTTACGATAACCCATGTGTACATCATACTGAAGCATTTATATTCATGTAGGTTCGTCGTTGCGAGAGAATATTGCTGAGACAGAGAAATTGCACCCTGCAACTAGCAACATTCGTTCGCGATGGCGTGCGTCTATGAAAAAAGAAAAGAAAAAAACTTCAGTTTATAATACACCCCCATTGCAAGAATGTTCAAAGATAATATAAATATATTTAATGTTTGTCTCGAAAGTTCATTTGAGCGGTGCAATGTATATATACGTCGTGTATGTTGGTCTCTTGTTTACTAACAAGAAGAAGAACAAACTATGCACGCAGGGCATTTGGTACCTCCAGCTCATTATTTTATATTCATGTGTAATTCTGGTCAAACACCTAAAATTATAAGCAGTAGGTCTACAGTTTTCACAAAGTAAATATTTCTATGATAACGTATTGTTTATGTAATTAGCTGCAAAAGTCTCAATTTGAACTTTTTTTTATTCAGACATAAAAAATTATGAACATTTATACGTAGACCTAAAATTTTTGCATTATTGGCTGTTCGAAGACTTTTCTCTTGATTTCTACACAAAAAATTTCCTTTGCATTTTTACAAGTGTGAAAACCCACTATTAAAATGCGGCAATATATCCGTTTAAATTTTCGTTAGATGAGTTTGCCAAACAGTGCCATTAAATTGTGAAAAGTAGTGTTTCGTTGTAACCATATTTTCATTTCGATAAATCGTTTATCTTTTCTTATAATGGTTACATAAATACGTAAAAATTGTGACTTTGACATCTTATTGTGTAAAATAAAATTGCAACCACAATAATGTTTTACTTTATGAAAATTGTATTTTTTTTGTTAATTTACTGACTAGGATTCCTCAATAATATAAATAATGAGCTGGACGATACTCGATGTTCTTACAAAGTAGTCAAGTTAGGCTACTGTTAGCCGCAATAGTCTACAAAACACATGGATTTAGAATATAAGGCCTTTTTTTTCACAAGGACGTAAAGCAAGTTAATTATACGGATCACTAACTATATGTTGTTTAATTATTTTTGATATACATTTAAAAAAATTAAAAATTCGTCTATCTCGATGGACGTGTTAATTTCAGGTTTCTTGTTCCTGTAGCAGAATCTTGCCAATTTAGTATACCTGAACGTATGTCACATTTTCTTCTCCCTCCTTGAATGGCTACATAAACCAGGATAAAAGGAAGCGAACTAGTGCAGTGATCATGCACTGGAGTCGTATTCCTGAGGACCCGGGTTTGATTCCAAGTCCGGTCATGTAGGTTCCAGATCTCCATGGTTCTGACGTCCCTCCAGGTGAATGCTGGGATGGTTCCTGACTATACGCCATATTCTTGTCCTTCCTATATTAGCCAATGGCTGCGTCGCTTTAATTACCTCGCGGTTAACAGACGGAAAGCCCTACCTAGCGATGAAACAACTAGCTGCACAATTTTCCCTGTGATGGCGACTTCACGCGTGATCCAAGGAGTCTAGAGATTTTACTCAACGCTTAAGGCCACGGGACCCTAATTACGCTATTTTAGTATTATTTTTGAAATCTTGAGAAAGAGCAGATATCATAAAAACGTTACATATAAATGTTGAAAATTGTTCTTACTATGTAGCCTAATTTTTTCAAAATTGTAATTTTATACAATTTTGGTAAAGTATTGACTTTAAGAAAATTAAATTAAGTCGATAATTAGCCAAAACTGTAATAAATAGGAACCCGTGGCTTTAAGACAATGCTGCCCTGTTTTTATTTATTTATTTTTTAAGCGAGAGCTACTTTTCAGTGCTTAAATGAGACAATCTGTTTGGCAGTATTGTTTAAAATGGTTTTTGCCGAGATAGCTATTTTTTTTCAAGACAAAGTGTTCGGTTTCGACTAATAAGTCAATTAATAAAAACATTCTTCAGTTACACAATTAACTTAAACCATAGCATTAAATAAATTATTCGACATGGTGAAAACCATTTCAAACAAAACTGCCGAAAATATTTTTGACATCTACTCTCGTTTTGTCTTAGAAATAATTATCGGGGGGAAAAGTATAAATAAGGGAGCATGGCCTTAAGGAGGCCGCCTGTCTAGGCCACCGAGCGGTGTGCAGAGTTTACATCGTTACAAGAACATTCGAAAACTGCTCAGCATGTGGATGTGATGTCTGCTAAGGAACATCATTCAAAGAACGTTACACACTTGTACGCCCATTTCAGCTCCTACATTCACTCGTAACGTTTATTATTACGCTGCCGAAAATGGGGGAAAAAGTGGGCGATTTTTGTGTTCCTTTTTACATATGAAAATCTTGGTACAGAATCTTTTAAAAAGTATAGGCGTGTACTACACACCTTAATGTTTAATATTACGTTATAAAATGATGGGTTCGCCACTGAATGTCTCGCAGAGGAGGGATGTCGACGAGAAGACTGGACGATAGTTGAGTGACTTGCACCTTGAGGCTAGATTGAGACATGATGCGCGTGCTGTGTCGTCCTTGTTGCTTCCGCACTTACAGGCCTCAAACACGCACAATACGTCCACCCAGGCGGCGTGGTGAGAGCAAAGGTAGGGAGTTGGGACATCTCTGAAAGTATATTCGGCCGGGCATTATCATTTCCAGTCAGTCATATCACATGCGAACCGAGACTGTTTTGTGCATTCAGTAGTGGGAGAATAAATAAAAAAAAAAAAAAAGGAATTGCATGAGAATAATATTAGGAAAAGGAAAAGACACTAGTATTGTAAACTTATAGGGCAGGAGATAAGTTTTAAGATGTTATAGATGATTTTTAAAATTAAAAAAGGCATATTTATTTTATACATGATAAAATTTTTTGTTACAAATAGTATGATTCATGGTCACATCACTAGACAGAAAATTATTGATTATTTAATAGGGCATTTTCTAAAGTAGGCCAAAAATTATTAATACATAATGGATTTCGGAAGTTGGGCAAGTTACCTGTAAAGGTAAAGGATTGTAAAAATAAATTCTCAATTTGTAAAATTTGAAGCTTAAAAAATGGAAAAGAGAAGTTGTGTAAAATGTATCAGTAATTATTATGCTAGTAACTTATAATTGGTGTTGGAATTATGTTTTAGTAAGGCACTATTTTTCTAATGCATTAATTAATCAGTTCTATGTAACTGGCAAATAAATAAATAAATTATGAGACTATTTTTCCAAGAATTTTTTATAGTGAAAATATTTTTTTATTAATGGTTTTAGGGTATTTAAAACAACTTAAAAGATCGTACAGCAATACGGGAATAATACAACAGTCGATTGTGGTCAGGCGACTAAGCTCCACCTATAACATAATTCAATATGAGAGTAAACCGACCGTATATCGTGACACACGTTAATATCGTGATAAACCACGTTGCGGGCTTCACAACACTGGGAAGGCTTTGTACACAAGAGTTGACTTGGTTACCAGATCAAGCATCTGTAGTGTCGGCAGTAAGTTACCAACGTATGACATATAAGATCACAATTAAAATATTATTCTGAACTACGAAGCTTTAGTATGAACCACACACTAAGTAGTATTACCACAGACGTGAAATGACATTGCGGCTCATTTGATAGGGAAAACTTCGCCGCGTATTGACCGACCAAATCTGTTGATACCAGTCCCGTGTCTGTTTGGCTCCTGAATGGAGCGACATGTTTCCTATTGTCCCTGCTGCCGGCCAGCGGAGTAGCTACCTTACGCTGATTGGTGGTAAACGTTTCCGCCATGTTGCTGGCTTGGCGTGTGTGACTTGAGTTTGCCGTCCTACCGGCTATTTCACTTCTGTATTCTTAAATATTCTGTGGTATCACGACATTAAGTAGGGTAGGTTTCCTATATCCCTTCCCTGACTCGCGTCAAGTCTCATAAGTAGAGGTTGTCAGGTCTGGTGAGGAATAATACGAGGTGAGTATGGAGTGGTGCCGGAATGAAGGGGAAGGGCAGAGGAGTATTCCCCACGAAAACCCGACGACCAACAGCATCGTCCGACACGAAGGTCCGGGTCGACTCCATCGGGAGGTGACCATTGGTTGATAAGGAAATACAAATCCAAATAAAATATAAAGTTTGAATCTTATCAACATGGTTAAATTGCAGATTATATCCCACTGACATTTGTAGTGTATTTCACTTATATATATTTTTTTTATTTAAAATTGCAAATGAATTTTACATCAACTAAACTGGATCGTGTTAGCTATCAATTATTTATGAGTATTTTCAGGTCAACCACTTGAACGCTTATGTTTCCGCGGTATTAATTTTTTTTCCACTTCCCACTTCCGAAACAGTTGTCGAATAACATCATCCGTAGCCAAACCTTATAAGTACTTGGGGGGCTAGAGTGCAGGCGCTTGCAATATCTAAGAGTTCTCCTCCGCGGGGCATGAATATTCATAGTAAGAGGAGTTGGAGGAGGGGAAGCAGGAAGGAAGAGGAAGGTAACACGCGCGCAGCCAAGGTGGACGTGTCGGCGAGATGGCGGCGTGATCAAAGGCCTGCTGTGGGAACCGGCCGAAGACGTTTAATAACAGCCTGCAGGATGATGGCGCACACTTGTTGTTGGGGGCGAACCTCTGTGGTGAGGACTGTACACTTCCCACCATCTCCCTCCTTGCCTACTTCCTGTGGTCACCACGTCACTTCCGCGTGCTTTGTGTCACTGCTAGTGGAATAATATGATCTTTGAAAGAACTGTGCAATGGGAGTGCATGACTGGATTTATTTGCTTGGACATACTCCATTGCGAAACAAATGACTGTCAAAAGAAAACTTAAAAAATAAAAACAAGACAAGAAAACATAAATAAGCAGAGTATGCTTTAGTCATTAGGATACATACACAACATGAAATTCCAAAACTGGAACCTGGTCAGATATAACAAGGAACAAACAGAAAATAACAGAAATAACAAAAATATAAAAAGTTGACATGCGACACAACGATGAGACGAAACAAAAACACAAACAGAAATACAGCAATTACGACACAATAATGAGACTAAACAAAACTCAAAAAAGTCTGACACAAACAGAAAAAACAACAAACAACACAAACGATGAGACGAAATAAAACACAGTAGTTTTCCAAACAGTCAGTATGAAACGACGTTTCGGGAACTGGAATCTGTTCCCGTCATCAGGTAGACACACAGGGTTCAGAAACACGAGTGCGACTGATGAGGAGACTGTTTTTTTTTTTTTTTTTC